>JANSTX010015997.1:0-13411 GCA_027564355.1 Penthetria funebris
ATAGAAAATCTCTCGGTATTGATGATAACTCAAACGAATGTCTGTAATATGGCGGGGACAACCTAATTGCTGAGATTTTAAATTGTTCAATAAATTACTTGAACGTAAAAATATATCCACAGGTTGAACAACTATATAGTGTAACAGTACCTATATTTAAGAAGGGCAGCAAAGTGTAATCACTTAATTAAGGGCCGTTCAGAAACTCTTCATGTTAGCCTGTTTATCCATTTGGTAACATATGGAACTGAATTCGATCTTTTATTCTCAAGATGTTTGATGTTCATTTATAAATACAATGAGAAGCTGACAATTTGAATGAAAAATATTTAATAATAATAATAATAAATAGTTTTTGGGAGGTGTTGCAAGGTGTGCTGTTAATTTAGGAATATTATGCTTATATTTATGATTTAATATGTTTCTTCTATGTTTCTAGAGTATTGTGAAAGTCGAAAAGTGTGCTGTTAGTTTACAAAATCCAACAGATCATCTGGCACCAGCAAAATCATTTGTCTGTAAGTTATATTTATTTGTAATATTGGGCAAAAATTTTTTTTCAAAAAATTATAAACCTAATGAACGTTAATAATGAATGGAAATTTTTTAATTACTAATTAATTATATTTATATTGACTATAGGTAAATCATTCGAAATTATATATTACATTTATACATTCCTCGAAAATAACGAGTTGTAATATTTTGCGTGATATCAGACTTTATCTATTACGTAATTTATAGATTAGGTTTCAGAAAGAAGAGTACTTATAATATTTCTGTATTTTATGTTATGAACTTTATCACGTAACTTTTGCAATCTTAAACCCAAGTATTGCAATAGTTATATACAGTTTTGTCCTGGATTTAAATATCTGGGAATAATGATGCTAATGAAAAAACGATTTGTAGTTAAAACATGTGGTCTTCAGTCGAGCATGCTGAAATAGTTGGATGGTGTTTAGAACCGTGATCACTTATGCATTTGTAAGGATGACGGAATTTGATAATTTTTTACCAGAACAACTACTAATTCGTATTTTATCGTTTCTCGAAGTCCTGGAATTCATTACAGAAATATAGTATTTGAGGTAGGATTTACATCACATTTACATCATAAATATTCTACTGTATGCATTCTCACAAACTCTCCAACCTACATTGGATAATCTGTATGTATAATCTACAACTTTCAAATACAGAAAAAGTGGAAAGAATCTATGGGTTCCTGCCGTTTGCACTACAGTCAAAAAACTAAAATTGAGAATGAATGATAATCTGTCTAATTATAGTCAATATCACAATATCAAAAAAAATATTTTATTTTCTTCCCAAACAGATGATAGTGCATACGATTGTGGTGCTCCGACAGAAGTTATTTATAATGATATTTGTTATTCACTAGTTGAAGTAAGTACACAATTATGGAAGTAAGTATACAATTAATTATAGTAATATAGTTGAGCATTATTTTAGCAATATACTCCATAATTAGCTTATATCAGATTATATCATATATAATTTAAATTTGTGTAGGTTCTTTAAAAAATCATCATCATCATCATCAATATCATTTCAGCCTATTTGAGTCTACTGCTGAACGTTAACATCCTCTAGTCTTTTCCGCCCGTTCCTATTTAGTGCAACTATATAACCAAGTATTTTTAAGTAGCTTTATATCATCAGTTCATCTGACTGTAGAACTACCCACATTACTCCTTCATTTATGTTTATTTATTTATTAATTGAATGAGCACCGTTCAATACAATTAACAAGTACATATTACGTTTACAGAATGTTTTAGAGGGATATAATGGAACAATTTTTGCATATGGACAAACAGGTTGTGGAAAATCATATACCATGCAGGGACCATCAGATATAGTTGAAAGCATTTCAAAAAATAATCCTATGTCAGCACATCGTGGCATAATTTCCCGTTCATTTGATCATATATTTGAAGCAATTTCTGTGGTAACTGGCATTCAGTATTTAGCATTGGTTAGCTATTTAGAAATATACAATGAAAATGTACGTGATTTATTAAATCCAACGGCTGCCAGTTCAAGTTTAGTATTAAAGGAATTACCTGGAGAGGGTAAGTTTTTTGGATATTGTTTATATATTATCTGTAAATAATTTTTGAAAATTGGTGCTAGTAAGCATTTAACTAACAAATCAATTAATTGTTGGAATATTTAAATGGTAATTATTATTATGACGTTAAACTGCCAATGATGATCCACTGTATCACAAATACTGAATGATTATCAATAGAAATTTTGTATTCAATAATTAGCAGAACTTAGTACTTAGAATTTCGAGCTCTTATATATTATATCACATTATTACACTTTTTTCTAAAATAATTTGCTAATGAATATATTTCCAATGTGAAATATATTTACGATGATCTCACATTTCACTAATTAATAATATTATTAATTACTCGCATATTAATTCAGGTATTGTGGTACAAAATTTATCATCACATACTGTACATAATGCACATGAATGTGAAACTTTATTAAATATTGGAAATAAGAATCGAATGGTAGGCGCCACATTAATGAATGCCGGTAGTTCAAGATCTCATTCAATATTTACTATAAGTCTTGAACAGATATCAACTGATACAAATTTAGAAAACAATCAATCAGCATCAATTAAAAAAGGCAAATTAAATTTAGTTGATTTAGCAGGTTCTGAGCGACAAAATAAAACTGGTATACGGAAATATATTACTATTCATTTTAATACACGTAACTATTTGTTACAATAAAATTGTTTTTAGGTGCAACTGGTGATCGATTAAAAGAAGCCACAAAAATTAATTTATCTCTATCGGCATTGGGAAATGTAATTTCAGCTTTAGTAGATGGAAAAACTAAGCACATTCCTTATAGAGATTCAAAGTTAACCAGATTATTACAAGTAAAATTTGATTTTGTGTAAATATAAAATTTTATTCCAAAATATTCACAAAATAATTAGGACTCATTGGGTGGTAATACAAAAACATTGATGATTGCTTGCATTTCACCAGTAGAATATAACTATGATGAAACATTATCAACATTACGTTATGCCAGTAGAGCCAAAAATATTCATAATAAACCAAAAATTAATGAGGATCCGAAAGATACAATTTTACGTGAATATCAGGAAGAAATTTTAAGATTGAAAGAAATGCTTGAAAATCGGAATGGTGAAATAAAGGCTGTTGATTATAGTGAATCATTGGCAATTGAAAAGGACGAATTGAAGAAAAAATATGAAACGGAAACTTTGAGACTGAAGTATGAACATGACGAACAACAGAAAGAAAAGGCCGAACTAGTTAAAGGTATGTATTTAATAAATTATTAAGTGAATATACGTTTGAGATTTAAATATTATTATACATACATAATTATTTTTCATTCAGACATGGAAAACCTTCGATTACATTATGAAGTTCAATTAGAATCACTTCAAGCAAAAACAAATAATATCAATAATAATTTATATAATAATTTCAATGATACGAATAAAATTATCGATTCTCCCGAAAATGAGGGTAATGTAATAAATAAAATTAAAGTCATTAAGGATTCGCTAATTGGTGGTGAACGTGCAAATGATATTCAATTTAAGGAAAAGCGTATTAGGAGAAAAATAGCTGCCGAAAATCGTTTAAGGTTTGCATTTACATATTTTATTTCTATAATTCCATTTAAAAAAAAAAAACTGTACTTGAATTTGGAATACAATTTCTGAATATATTAAAGCTTGATTTATATCTTTGCTGATAACTGATAAGATCACCTTCATCCACTATTAAAAACAGACCTTCTGTACTTTGTTGTTAAAAATTTGTAGACAATTATTGAAAATTTGTCACTGTTGTTTTAGTGATTTGAATGCTGCCTTAAATCGCATAGAAGAATCTGAACGAGATATTCTTCAAAGTCATTACAGTGACATTCAACATGAATTACAAGCAAAAACTGAAGCTCTAAAACTGCAGCGACAAAAGGTATTAATTTTAATTTTTATAATTCGAAAAAGTTTTTAATTTACATATTAACTGAATTTTGTGTGTGAAAGTCGTTATTTCGCACAGCGAAATTAAATCAACTAATTGCAAGTTCAAATTATATGCTTTTTTTAAAAAATGTTTGCATACTAAAATTTCATTTTTTGACTCAAATTAATCTTTAGATCGACTTAAATTCATACCCAACAAATTGATGTAAATAATGTCGTATATTTAACGTGATCTCAACTACAAACATATGATTACAAGTAAGAAATCATCATAGACCATGAATTTCTCGACTCTTAAAGTAATAACGTATAGCGGAGTGCTAAATAATAGATCTAATATCGATAATTACATTAGTGCGAATATCATTATGTACATCTCAAATTCTCATATTTTACATGAATTATGCATAATCTATCGTTATCTGGACACGTATCACCGGTAATTTGATGACGATATATATATATATATATGAGATATATCGCAGTAATCGCGTGTGATCAAGGTTAAAAGATGGTATTAATGTCATGATTGTCGCCTGGTTGGAAAACACCTCAATAACACACTGTGGATAGTAGTGGGTTTATTTACCACTCTTCTGAAATTTGTAATGTATAACCGGATAATTATAATTGATTCTATATTTTCTAGATGATAATTTTCAATTGTAGTTATTTAAATTCATATTTAATTTATTATTTATGATTATGAAAGATTTGTCAACCTATAATATTACATACCCGATTACAGAATTAATTAATTTTATACTCCATTACTACGTGGGGCTATTTGTAAATAGTTTGGAATACTATTAATTGATACAAATTAGTATAATCGTATTCATTTATTATATAGGTTCGATCATTAGAACGTGAAGTATCAGATTTGCAATCTGAATTTCAATTAGACAGAACCGATTATTTGGAATCGATTAGACGTCTTGAGAAAAATGTAAAATTTTATCAACAATTATTAGACAAAGCATTACCACTTTTAAGGAAAGAAGGTCGATTTTGGTAACACTCATATGATACGATATCATTTAAATAATTACTTAATGTATCATAAATCTAATAAAATATAGTGATCCAGATTTTATAAAAGCTGAATCTGTGTGGAATGAAGACTTAAATAAATGGAAATTGCCAGAAGATTCAATGATAAGATTGAAATTGCCACCAGCAGGTAATAGTCAGTTGTAAATTAGATAATTTAATTTATGTTTTTTATATTACTAATTATATATATATATATATATATCATGTAATTCCATTTAATAATATCTATACAATTTTAAAGTTAATCCACAACGTTTTAATGGACTTGAAAGTACTGCACTAACAGCACCAGGACGTTTAGAACGTTCAACATCTTCATTGTCCTCCTCATCGTCATCATCATCTTCACATTCATCTACATCAGTCCCATCATTAGAAAAGAATAATAGTAATCAAATTCATGCCGATATAAGTGAACAAAATGAATTAAAATCTTATGAAGATAATGTTTTTTTTAAAAAGGTGAATTTGATACATTTTAAAATTGCTTTTTGAAAATTTTTGTTATTTTTTTTTTTTTTTTGGTTTATTTCACTAACATTTTAAGATAGCAAATTACTTTTAGTTACTTATTCGTAAGCAATAGTTAAGAATTTCAGTTGTATGTAATCATTTAAAAACTAAAAACGCTAAAAACGATTGCAGACATTTAGCAACTGCTTCTTATTTCAGTGCTAGCACAGGTGTTCTATTCTACATTTTGTTTGAGTTCTGGAAAAGTATGAACAAATTTTTTAATTAACGTGTTAATTCGATCGGTAAAAATAATTGTTTAATTTCAAATGTGTGACCTACTAGTTCATGAGTAATTAAGTAAATTAAAAAAAAAAATGCAATATTAAAATGTTAGATAATAAATGTATTTAATCCGCCTGATCATTTCATTATATATCATTAAAATATGTCTACATATCAAATTCGTGTTGTCTTGTGTCAATCATACTATAATTATATGTAAAAGTTGAATTTAAAAATATATTTCGTAATTTTAAAATAAAAAATAAAAATACAACACCTTCGTTGAAATATTAAAAAAGTTATTATAATTAAATTACCCAGATCGACTTGGCAGTGCAAGTATTCAACATGATAGATTTGAACGACATATTAAAAAGGTTAGCCATATTTGATGATTTCATATTCATAGTTAATAAAGTTCAGGCTACAATGACATAGTCGAAGTTAATTATGTGAAACCGATTTGACTTCAGTGCTTCAGGTTAATAATGATTTAATAATAATAATAAACTACAAGAATTAAACCCTATCCAAACCATATATATGGTTATATTAGGCTTAATCTGAATTAATTCCCGAGTGAATTCCAATATAAATGTAATTGAATCACTGTATTGTAACTATAAACCTCTATTTTACCATTATTATTGATTAATGATTAGCAATATGCAACCACTCATTTGATATGAAAAATGTATTCATGTTTTAATTAATGTAATTTTATTGCACCTTTATGGTAGGACTGCTTTTTTTAAAATTAATTAACCATTACGAACCAACAATAATCAAACTATTGCTGGTGTTTATTATAATACTATCTATTAAAAGATAAGTAGCAATATGTTGGAAAACTGATCGTTAGGCATATGTACTGCAACCACAAGTGTTTTCCACTTAATATTGCATTGTTTGTACCTAGTATTCAGATACTTTGCCTTTTGTTCTTATTAAAATTACATATATGATGTTTAATTGAATGCAATTAATGCAGTTATTTTATAATTTGACCTATTAATTACCAGTTTTTATTAATTGTGACTGAACTTTATTTTAAATTTCATATGCTTTTTTTTCGATTAATTAATATATTTTTTTTTTTTTAAATTTACATCTTAAATACGGAATTATTTTTAATTTCCTATATAAAACTTGAGAGTATTTTTGTTTAATAAAATTTAGAAACAACAGAATTCTGAAGGTGATGATATTGTTGAGTCATATTTTAAACCACGACGTGCAACTGAACTATTGCAACAAACACAAAATAATTTTAAAGGTAATTATTAATAGTAGCAGGTATATTATTTTTTATGTTAAATATAATTATAAAAATTATGTGCAATTTAGACTATAATAGTAATCAATATAATTCAACTGTGAATACAAATACACTTCGATGGCAAATGCCATTTGTAAAATCAAATATAAATTGGTATAAAAGTATTGCGAATTCACATTGGGATGGTGTAAGAAATATTAAAACATCAACTGGATCAATGAATTCTTATGATTGGAAAACTAATGTGATCGAACCAGAAACTTATAGTGCGAAAAAAATCAGTAGACCACGGGCTGCAACTCCGGCAAGACTCAGTAGACAGTCTTCATCAACATAAATATTACATTCAATTGTATTAAGGCAATAACATTCGTATTTTGTGATAATAATGTACAATAAATTAAGAATATATATATTTTTGTGTTATTGAAAATAATTTTTTAAATACTTTGAAACATGTGAATCTGAATCGAAAAATGTATGTTACGATGCAATACAACAATCGACGAAACATTTTTTTATTAGCATTATGAGTTAGCCGAAACTGTAATATATGTCCCGATCAATGTGTGCTAGAATTGTTTAAAATTCTAGTTTATTTTTTGCTATGCAAATACTTGAGTTTATTGATTATTATTTATATTATATATTATATATTATTCCGAAAAATTCTTGCATTGTAGATGATTTTTGTTGAACAAATTATTTTTTGTGCAGTTCTAAAATGTGTTTCTTTAAAACTTAAAAAGCAAAATAATGGTGAGGAAAATGATCAATAGACGTTATAGTCAAGATATATATAATCTGTTATTCAGTAAATAAATCTAATTTTTGTAGTTATCAAATGCTAATAGTTTTTGTAGTTATCAAATGCTAGGCAGCGTCAACATATTGTATGTGATCTTAGGTTACAGACAATCGACGAATTCCATATTTCTGGTAAGTATACACTTTCAATCATTCTAAGTACTTATTCGCCTTTATTGATGGTAAAAAAGACAATTGATTTGATGCACTTAATTATAGTAATTCAGATATTTGCTAAAATCAAATAATTATGCAATAATTATAAATGGGCGGTATGCCGTATATACACTAAAATAATATGTAAAAATTAAAATTCAAAATAGTTTTTCTTATATAAAAGAGTTGCGGAAAATTGTATAAAATGGGCTACCAATTTTCAATTCCATTTTCAATTTTTCCTATTTCTTTTATAATTTTTCCTTTATATCTACCCGGGATATGTTCGCATTTGAAATATACGCAACTGTATATATATATATATAGAAAAATAAAACATTCTATAAGCGTGTGAAGGATTTTTCTTTTTCTTGTTTTGATTGTTGTGAGAAATGTAAAAGAAATCCTTTTTTATTGGTGATAAATAAGAAAGGGGAATATGAAAATATTTGAATAATAGAGAATTTGTATATATGGTGATAAAATATAAAGGATATAAGAAAAGAAGAGTTTTTCAAGTGAATAAAAGACACATTGAAAAAGGATTATTTGGAAAAATATATTTTGTGGGTTTTATTTTTTTTTTTTTTTTTTTTTTTGTAAATAAATTGTTGACGAATCTAAAGCTCTAATACTTATTCTCTAGGGGTGAATTCACTATTTTGTAAATTTAAAATTAAATTATTTAGTTAGATTATTATTTGACTTATATACGTCTCTATATACAATATTATACAGCTCGAAAAAAAAGACGATCGCATCCTCATAATACGTAATAAGGAATTCAATAAAGTTTATGATTTCATAATTACATATAGAAGTACTGATATAGAAGAAAGAAAATTTATATTGCAAAAATTCACATTAGGGCATAATTTTTCCATTAATTCTTCTACGGCAAATGCCCAGCGGCATGACGTAATACAAATTATGGATGAAAATTGCTAAAATTTGATTTCGAGTGTATGCATAGAAAATTGCAAAATATAAACGTTCACAGTGGAAAAATTCATTCAACAGGAAAATGGAAAATGGATTAGGACAAAAAAAAAAAACAACAAAAATAAAATAATTTTTCTATCTGGACAGAATTTATTTAATGGTTAAATTTACACAGGTATCCTCTATTTTCATAATGTTATATATGATCATACATATATATAAAGGTTTTACATTTCGTTATTACATGTCTCGACAAGGATAAATGCATTTTGAAAACTGGCATCAAAATAACAATATGATAACTCAATTTTAATGTCAGAATATTCCTATATAATAGTGGAACATAAAAGTAATTGAGTGTGAAAATTGTAAAATGAAAATCGACCAATATTATGAAATACAACAGTACAGTGATTTTAATAATAGCAATCACGAAACAATTACTAATTTCCATATAATATAAACAAATATATGTATATTTATTTAAGTTAATATAGTATTCTTGTAATCATCGTTTCGATCAATTACTTCTGCAAATTAGAAGCAAATATAAATTTTGAGTTGATTAGCCATAATCCCTATTTTTCATTCTTCGCCAGCATGCTTGGAAATTAGGTAAAAAATCTGATTTATTCAATCTGTAATATAGTGGATAATATTTGTAAAATTTGTCATCCTATGGCGATATCGCTAACGCTTCAATATATCAAAATGAAATTTTTGTTAACATATACATCTTATATAAATAATTTGTACAAATGAATTTAATTGGAGTATTCCTGTGTCACTTACATAAAAAGTAATAAAAATAAGACAATAATTAATTGTTTAAATAATAAGGATTGAACTTTTGCTGTGTATATCACAACTATAGATTGATATCAGTAGTCCTTGTTGTACAATTTATACATATATAACTAATCAGTTTCTAGACATTAATATAGATTCCTTGTATAGTCCGCTAAAATTAATGTTTAACAATTCACTGGAATTAACTATTTTTCTGACAATGTATATATATATTCACATTAAACCGCATTATATTTAAATCGAAGATATTTTGAATCTACCATTAGTAAATTATTATCGATTGGAATGAAAAAAAGTACTTTTCCATTACAGAATCAATTTGTAAAGAGGACATTCAACAAGTATAAATTTACTTTTATTAACAAAATCTGATGTGAATTTAATAAAATCTGATCATCAGTTCACTGTTATTAACAATTTTTGATAGTGCTCACTGATTAGTTTCATATTTAAATTAAGTCAATTGGTAATCAAATTAGAAAACTAAAATTAAAATTCTATGCTATAAACATATTGATACGTCTATATACTTATGACTTATTCATTAACTGTTTGGTAGTCAATGTCTTCATACAAAATGGAAAAACCATAAGGTGAATATAAGCATATTAATAAGTGTGGAAAAAATTGACTTGACGCAAGACTGAGTATAATGTCGATAACATTTTTTGATAAAATAAAACAATTTGAAAATTATATACTTAGGTGATGTATAAGAAGATTTGAATCAGACATCCAAAATCATAAATGTTTGTTATACGAGAATCTATAAAATATCAGTATTTATTATATAGTCTCGATATTTGTGCTCTAATAGAATTTTTAAATACCACATCAACGAAACATTTCAACTGACTCGAGTCCCTACCCTATTCACTATAAATCTTAACTTGCCTCCAAAAATCTCCGTATCTAATTTATCATTATGTTGATTATATAAAAAATATATTATTTTATATTATATTATAGTAAAGAACATTTTGAATTGAATTGAATCAATGTTCTTTCAAAATTTTAATTCCGATATTCAGGCTTTTTTATAACATCTAATTTTCATTTACTAGTTTGATGTTGATGGAGTTTACAAAAAATTCAAATGTTATGGTAAAAAAATGAAAATTACTCGTTAGAATTTTCATTGGATCGAGCACATTTGGTGAAGAAATATCATGGTTCGATGGATATTGTACAATTTGACAGAAACTAAAAAAAACTCATATACTAATTGGAGTAAATAAATGCTGTAAATCATGAAGGATCGTACAATGTTTAAAAAAATCGTTACGAAAAATGGAATTATTCGTATGATTTTGAAACAATAAAATTTATTCGTGTCTGCAACATTTCCATAAAATGATTGCTTTATTCTTTGTGTAAACGGATCAAGCTAATTAATGCTACTAATAAACCACATAACAAATAATGAACTGAAATAATGTATAATTTCTTATACAATCCTGACTTTTCACCAGATGGTTTCTTTCACTTCCCGCGGTTGCTAAGAAGAATTGCGATTTCAGTTTTTTTTTTTTTTTGAACGCGATCCACATAAATCTTATATTTTGGCAATATCAATCTTTACATACTTTGATAATTGGATACTTACATTACGAAAACTTGAATGGAGGCATTGGTTTAACTTTATGCCAATTGATAATCTCAGTTTAAAATTTTGTTATTTTCAAATTTTATTTTATTACATTATCTATATTTTTTAATTATAATTTATATTTATTGCATTCAGACAAAGTGGATTATTGTAAATTGATAAATTAATTAACACTTGATGATACAAGTATGTTACAAGAAATACTTAATTTTAAATGTTTAGAATACCCAACTAGTGATAATAAAATCACTATGAAATTTATTACTATAATCATTTTAACCTTATGAAATCATTAAGTGGTACTATATGTACTAACATATCTTTCGCCTATGATTTTTATTATATAAAAATAACATGCCTAATATCACTTTGGAAAAAAAAGATGATACTAGCGATTAATTTGGCGGCGCTCGAAAATCAATTATCGGGATCTTTCCAAACCATTATCAATTATAGTTGATAGTAATTATATCGATGTATGTTTGTATCAAAAATAGCATATCTCCTAATAAGTACGGTAAGATAAATAATCAATTAACATACGTAATTGATATAGAAAGTGTTTTCAATAGTGTCGATAATTCAGTGTCTATTATCACAAAAAAAAAAAACAGATGCATTAGTTGAAATAGTTTCCAAATTCCTTAAAGAATCAATCGATAGTGTAACAATAATACAATAATAATATTTAATAGATTATTGTCAACTTTGCTTATTATGTGTATTTATTGCGTAATAAATACTATTAATAAATGTAATGTAAATACTGTTTGGTTGGAATATTAAAATGTTTCTAAATATTTGCTTTTCGTATATTTCAAAAGAGACAAATCTCATCAAATAAATACGATAATTTACTGATAAATCTTTAACTTGTATACAATTGTATATGATATTTTTTTATGAATTCTTAGTGTGATAAGAAATGCGAGTAAATCGCAATATATTTTCAAAATATGTTTTTGATGAGCTCAGTCAGTTGTTACTTGAGCCACGAATTAAACGCATTTAAAATTACATATTTACAATTTTCACTTCAATAGTTCTGCATTGCTTAAGGTACGATATTTTAAGGCATAAAAAACTACAATGTGAATATATTAGTATTTAAACAAAAGGCTTGTGAATTAATTACATTAAATGAAATCAAATTAGTAAATACCTTTATGTGAAGTGCGATGACTTATTTTGTAATATTTAATAAAAAGACTTTTTTTTAAAATTTAATCAATAATCCTATCACTTTTTAAATCTTAGTTATTACATCCAAGATCAAGATTTTCAATGTGGATTAACTTCTAAAGTGTTTACGTCACTATAAACATTAGTATTTTAATTTTCTTAGACGGTAACATTGAGAAGTTATGCTAAAACTCTATTAGAATATTTAGTGATTCGTATTCCATTTCCGAACAACAATAAAATTACACTTCATTTCTTAAGAAAAGGTTTAAATTCTCAGCAGAAGGTTTGAACAATCACCTAGTCATATATGTATGTGACATTGTAAATTAGAAACTTGTAAGAATAATCATAATTTGTTATTTAAAAATACAACAAATTTTAGCAAAAAACGTTAATGGTTTTTGCCAAAAATTGGTTTCAAATAATTTAAAACGTGGCATAGAAAAGGCCAGCGTATGAAAATCTCAGAAAAATCTAAATATTGGAAAATTTTTAATAAATTTAATAAAAAATTTCATGTAAAATGAAAAATTCTTAGATTAAACCATACTAATTTTTAAAGTTCATTTAATCCAATTTTCTGCTCACCACTTTATATTGCAGTTATATTAGTATCTGTCCGAAATTGACGACTAATTACATGTAATGACTAAATAGGTTAAATTTATAGTCACCATTGCTGATAGGAATACAATTAAAAATATTATATACAAGTCTACAATATAGTATTCCCGACTATGGAAATATAACCTTGTTATTTCTAGTACCTAGGAGACGAAATTTATTTCTATATACATGT
>JANSTX010015997.1:13511-35117 GCA_027564355.1 Penthetria funebris
TATAAAGAATTTCTTAACTTTGACAGCATGTTTGCAAAATAGTGACTAATTAATATAATTTGTAGATATGGGTTTCCTAATTTATGTATAAATTAATTTAAATTAATTAATCATTAATTATTGCACATTTGTAAAACAAAATTTAAACTTAATTGGCATTCAATTTATTAGGTCAATTTTTGAAAGTATCTTGAAAAATTGTATTATACCTCATATGATGTGTTGTTGTCAACATTAGAAAGATCACGTCGTATAGGGGAGTGCGTGCTAATAGTGGTGCTGACATAATATTTGATGCAAAGAAACATTTAAATAAGTTTTTTTCGAATCCATTGCTTAATTTTTGTCCTCATATATCTTTATGAACTGCACATTATGTATAAGTCTTATTCAATGTTCATAGAATATTATCGAAAATATAGTGCCGTGAAGGGATTAAACCAATATTGTTTAAAAGTTATTAATCAACGCAATATAATTCCATATTATTCACAACTATTTTTAAATTAGATTTGACTGCTATGCCACTAGAAAACCCCATTCATAATTAAATAATTATATTGGGTCACTAGAAAAATCCCTTTCGTTGTTAATTATTTGGCATATAGAAAAATTTTATACCAAGAAATTAAACTATTTTCGATCACATTAAGTCATTTGGAACAAGAAAAAAATTACCATATTCAACAATGAATATAAAAAGGTCAATAGCATACGTGAACAAAACTCTTACAAAAAATCAAACAATAAAAATGCTATGGCACATGATACTCGTGTTTACATCACAAATTGATCCCAATTACCAATTATAAAGTGCATATAAGAATTCCATATTAAATTAAACAATTTAACAAGTTAATTTGTTCACTTAATGTTTTGTTAGATATTGTTGCACTTGCAGTAAAAATAAATACTTGTATAAATATATATATAGAAAATACTGCTCGTATAGTACAATAAAATTTTATTATACGAAAAGACGTTAATAGTACATACAATTAGTTACGTTATCACATGTATTTTAAGTGCACTTCGTCTACATATCGACCTTTGCCACTGCATGACTCTATTTAGGTTGCAATTGCCTCAACAATGATATTATGACTAATTATGTGGTTTAAAGGTAATGCATAGTCTCAGGGTAATAACGAAAAATATTCAAATAGGATACTTATTTTACTTTAGGTTCAACTTAAGAAAAAAAAACGTTTTCTATACCCTGAAACAAAGAAAGTGGAAAAGGTGAAAGGTACGTTATATTCGTATATTTGAGTTAAATTATTTACTGGAAATTTGCATCAACACAAATTATCATTACATATGTTGTGTAATCAATATTTCAAAAAGGATCCAGACCGTCTAGCGTTTAGTAAATTAAGGTGATGATGTCATTAACTAATGTCTGGTGAAGCCCATATTATTCATAAAAATTCATGAAGCAATTATTCATTTTTTCAGTTGCTTCATAAATATTGAATATTCCCTCAAATCATTAGCGTTTATCAATAATAAAGAGTATGATTTTCAAAAATTGAATCTTGTTGGAGAGTATAAGCAGTATTATTAATTATTATCATATTCTATTATAGATAATTAATTAAATAATGTCAACAATCGCATATCTCAAATGATTATATTTTTCCTAGCTCACTTTTAAAATAATAATAGCTACTAAAGATAATGGTAAAATCCATGTACAATTTTACATATAATTTATATTTAATTAGATGATACTTAATGTCTTAATTATTTGCATAATTTGTAAGAATATGTCTATAAATTAAAAGTTTCTTATCAGTTATAATACAATAATTATTAAAAAAGTTTTAGTTAAGCTTATTATAGTACATAATACTTTATGTCGCATAGTATTAATTTCAATTTATATTACACATATAATGAACAAATTAAAAAAACAAAAAATCTTAATGCTTTTCAACATCATGGATCCTATTCGAAAATAAATTATATATTTGATTCTCCGTCAGGAGCCAAATCGGTTGAGAAACGTGTACCCAAAATACCAGATAATATTCTATTTAGTACGGATTTGCTAAACACTGGTTGGACTGAATATAATACTTAGTGAACAAACTAAAATTGTTAATCTACAATTACTGGCTATTACTGAGTTATGACTGAATTAGCATTTTCGAGAACACACGAGATTTTTAACGACTTTTTGATACTGAAGAATCTCAATCCCAATGTTATTTTTCAATTAATTGTTTCACTTCAAGCCATAGATAAAATTTGATAAGCCCATAATATTATCAAAACTAAATATTTTCTTATAAATATAAATATTTATCTGAAGATTATATTTATCAAGAATACATTTTATTGGTATGTATTTCTTACCAGGTAATTGTAATGAGAAGAAACTCAGTATAAAAATTCAATTTCTAATATTCTAAGTTTGAATTTTGGTTCATAATGTTAATGGTCATTTGAATCATAATGTTTTTTTTAATCAATATACAATTAAAACCTAAATTAGATTTTTAAGCTACGTTGAAGGGTATATATTATAATCAATAAATTAAATTACTTTTAGGTATCTGTAATGGAATTCATTGCACCACAATGTGCTGCCCAAAGTATTGGACCTGCAAATCAACTTTTTGCTTTGTTAATTCAAACAATTTTGAATGCACAGTGTGCAATTTCTCCTAAAGAAAATTGGCCAAAAGATTATGCTGAAAAAGCAATAAATAATGGTAAGATTAATTGTGTTAATTTTCACAAATTTCATTATTTTCTAGATACTAGTGATGGACTAAAATTGGGTAGAAATTACTGATTGGTTATCGACATTATAATTGTAAAATTTAATGCTAATTTGGAAGAATTAAATACAACTTAGAAACTTTTAATTTAATTTTATTGACGTTATTCAATTCAGTAGTAATTTTTAAATTGAAGATTAGCAAAATATTAAGTAACTTATCAAACTTATCAATAAAATTTTATTATTATCAATGTTTATTAATAAACATCTGTAATGATTGTGTACGAGTATTATTATCTACATTGAATAATTATAAATATATCTTATCGTTAATGAATGTATAAACGAATTTATAATTAAAAAGGCAATTTATTTTTGATTAAATGTTGAATGTTGAATGAAATTTTTGTTTGATTAGGTTATCAATACCATATATACTTGTAAAGAAAGATGTTATCATTTGCATATTAAAATGTGTACTTCATATTCATCGTCATCTCAACCTGTACATCACATGGATGTATTAGGTCAATGTCAATTTAACATCAAAGATGTTTGTGACACGATATGCTGGTGTACATATTTCTAACTGCAGGAGTAAAAATTGATACAGGCTAGTGTCAACCGAACATTATATACTCGAAGGGACAATATAATAAATTTCAGTTGAATAATTAACAATTGAAAATATCTGTGATGTCATGAATTAGAATTTTGACCCATTATAAACGTTATGTGTGATTTTTCTGAAATTTAATTTCTAGCATCACGCACCTAATGAAAGCATATATATTTCACTTATTTATTTATTAGAGCAATACTAAGACTAATAATAATTTATGCAAATTACTCAATACATACACCTGTCGTAACATGACATAATATACATAATCATATATTCTAGAATTGGAAGAGTATGACTTCATTGTAGTGGGTGCAGGTTCTGCTGGCTCTGTTGTTGCAGGTCGTTTAAGTGAAATAAAAAATGCCAAAATATTATTACTAGAAGCTGGTGATGATCCACCAATTGAATCCGAAGTAAGTTTATTTTGTCAAAAAATCGCATTCGAATTATATAATTGCATTATATTTATATTATTTAGGTACCTACATTATTTTTCGCCTTACAACATCCAGACACAAGAGCCGTTTGGGGTTATCATGCAGAGAAATCAAACATAGCTAGTAAAAGTCTTAAAAGGGGTAGCTATTGGCCACGCGGTAAAATGCTTGGTGGATCCGGTGCCATTAATGCCATGATTTATTGTAGAGGAAATCGTCGTGATTATGATGATTGGGAGAAATTTGGTAATCCGACATGGGGATGGAAAAATGTTTTGGAATATTTTAAAAAATCAGAAGGTATGCAAATACCAGAAATTGCAAAATCAAATGGAGGTAAATTCCATAGAACAGATGGTCCTTTAAAATTGGATTCATTTCACAATAAAGAACCGATAAGACAAGTAGTTTTAAAGGCTGCCAATGAATTAGGTTTCGAAACAGTATTGGATATAAATGCAGAAGAACACATTGGATTAACAGTTGTACAAGGAACATTAGATAAAACAGCTCGTTGCTCAACTGCCAAAGCATTCTTGGTTCCATCAAAAGATAATTTACATGTTATTAAAAATGCTCAAGTGACAAAAGTCGATATTAATTCGAAAGGTGTTGCAACTGGTGTTAAATTTACAATAAAAGGTAAAACATATACGGCTAATGCTAAAAAGGAAATTATATTATCGGCTGGTGCAATTGGTACACCACAAATTTTAATGTTATCGGGCATTGGTCCTGAAGAACATTTAAAACAATTTAATATTAAACCAATTGTTAATTTACCGGTTGGTAAAAATTTACAAGATCATACCGTTGTACCATTTCCATTAAAATATAACAAATCAAAAGCTGAATTTGTATCGGAAACGGCATTTATTGATATATTATATAATTATGTTAAAAAACAATATGGCACAGCTGGACATGGTGTCTTTGATATTATTGGTTTTTTTAATACTGTTAATTCAACTGATCCATTTCCGGATCTTCAAACACATTATAATTACTTCAAAAAAGGTGAAAATGTATTACTGCCAAGGTATCTTGATGAACTTCTTGGCTATGAAGATGCTTTAGCAAAATCAATAATTGATGCAAATCAAGAGGCTGACATTATATTTGTTTTATTGATTTTATTAAATCCAAAATCTGCTGGTGAAATTCGTTTGAAAAGTGCAGATCCAAATGTGCATCCAATAATAGATGCTAATTATTTTAGCAATATTGAAGATGTGAAAACATTAGTTAGAGGTATTAAGTTTACCCATGAATTTTTAAAAACAAAATCATTTATAGACAATGAAATGGAAGAGGTTAGAATGAATATACCAGAATGTAAAAATTATGGTACAGATGAATATTGGGAATGTTTGGTTAGACATCTTTCGACGACATTGTATCATCCGACTGGGACAGCTAAAATGGGACCAGATAATGATAAATCGTCTGTAGTTGATTCACGGCTTAGAGTACGTGGTGTTAAGAGTTTAAGGGTTATTGACGCAAGTATAATGCCAAATATTGTTAGTGGTAATACAAATGCTGCGACAATTATGATTGGAGAGAAAGGTGTTGATTTTGTCAAAGAAGACTGGAATGTTAAAGTTAATGAAGAATTGTAAAGTTTTTGTTTACTTTCTTTTAAAGTATTTGTTAAATTTGTTAAATTTGTTATATTTGTTAAATTTGTTAAATATGTTACATGTAGAAATAAATTTAGTTCTATTGCGAGATGTTAATGATTGCTGATAAAGAAATTTTATTTTATTATGTAGAAAGATATGTTTTAAATTTTTATATAGCGACTGTCGAGGATTTTCAATCTATCCTTACGTGTGATCAATTATTCGATCATTGGCGTGTGATCAAGGCTAAAAAGAGTAAATTCAAAAATAATATTGATGTGACTGGTTTGTTTGCATTAAATTTGTAATATCTATTTTGATGCCTATTTTCTTATCGATTCTTATTGCTGTTTGACTAATACCTATTACTTGAACTGGACTTAAAATTCAGGACCATTTCAAAGTTCAAAATCGATCACTTCAATCAAATACATCAGGCAAATAAAACAAATTAATTATGTTTTTGATATCAACTTATTATATTTGATTGATGGTTAGAATGTACAGTCAATTATAGTTGTCAGGTTCTACATCAATGAAGTAGAGTGAATATTTTTCACTTATCAAATACATGTTGTTGCTCTATTATGCTTATTGCTGCTGGATGAGAAATTTGGCAACTATATAAATAAAATTAACAAAATGTTTTATTAATTAAAATAGTCATTCAAAATTGACGTTTGTGGTAAATATTGTTTTTAAAGATTGCATCTCATCGATCCCAGATAATTATTGTACACAAAACTCGTCACGCCGATGTTAGTGACTCGACAAAAAATATCAATCTATTGAGAAATGTCATTGTTGGATTCGGAAAATGATGTACATAGTAAAATGTGATTGATGACGATTGGTAATTTTAGAATATTTTAGAATAAATAGAATTATTATGCTAAAAGAATATGTTAATGGTGATCAGGTATCACAAAGGTCGTCGAATATCAAAATAGTTAAAGACAAAGTATTTAATGTTAACTGTTAAACAAATAATGGTAGTTTATGCGACCAATAGATTTACATAAATAACTTGATGCTTTTATTCCAAACTATGCAGTAAATTTATTAGCTAATTGCTTTCGCTCCAGAGTTATACACGTTAGGTCTGTTAACAAAAATGATAATATTATTAATTGTTCTACAGCGAAGTTAATTCGTTTCCAATCAGTGCTAGCACACATTTATAGTGTAAAGACAAAGAGTAATTGCCCTGTTATCTGATTCGAAATCAATAGGGTTAACATAACCACCAAACCTTGACTTTAAATAATGGGAAAATATTTTATTGAATTCGCTATTCATATTAGAATTATTGGCTCTGTTCGATCTTAACATTTTATAACTGGGGATGATTGCTAGCATAATGTACTTAATAATTAAAACTACCATTTCCCATTGCTTATAATATTCATTGGTGAACCCTATACATATTAGTTGCAGATTGAGAACTATATATATAAGTGCAAAAGATTCATTTCGAAACTGGCAGAAATATATTTTCTAAACAGTTTCAATCTCTTGAATCTGTATTTTCATAATTAATATAACCGTTCGTTCTTATGCAAACAACATGGTTAAATTTTGAAATTTAGTATATTATTTGAGATGTAACTTATCGCCTAGAGTGAATGGAGGAGGATATACATTGAGAAATTTTCTTATTATTCTGTTGAAAATTTTCTAAAGAAATTTTGTAATTAGATTAACGAAATGACAAACATCTACAAATGAAGCATTTTTTCCGATTTTTTTTTTTGTCAAGGAAGAAAGAAGTTTTTTGTACACATCATAAGCGTAAGTTGAAAAATAAAATAAAAAAAAAAAGTCAAAACAAATTACGTTCAAGAAATATACAGAACTAAGATTGTGTACTAAGAAAGAAAAGATATGCGGTAAATATTTTCCCTTATTTTCTTCAGAATAATTCAATTTTCTATTTTAATATTACCCAAAAAGAAAGACAAATGCAAGATAACATACTCATGCTATATATGAATAAATGGATAAACAATGTTTAAGCTTATCATCTCATAGAACACAAGTAAGAAGTTAAATTATTATGATGTTATGTACGAGTATATTCAAACAAATTCGAATACTTTAATTTAATATACTCTTATAAGTTTTTTGGGACTAATAAAAAAAAAACAACTATAAATACAAGGGTTTGTGACAACTCATTGTAATGCTCTTATTGCTATAATTCAAAGTACATCTCCTTTTGCGATTATAGTACTTTATATGTTTATGCGACACAGTTTCTAACCAGACAATTGCAGTGATGAAGTTTTCATATTACGATGTGAAACAGACATATATTTTATCACCAATATTTTTTCTGATTATTTTAAACCGGGCTATATATATATGGAAAGTAATTCTAAAGTATTTTATCAGATGTTTGCCGGGAAGATCTTAGTATCACTGTTGGAATTTTCTGATTATTTTAAACCGGGCTATATGGAAATTAATTCTAAAGTATTTTATCAGATGCTAGCCGGGAAGATCTTAATATCCTGATTACTTATGTTTGCTATCGCAAACTAAGTCTGACATGGAAGTAAAATTTGAACGTCTTGTATAATATATTATAGTTCAAAATTATTGCTTCACAGATGAAAATATTGATGATGATATATATAGAAATATAGATAGATAAAGTAAAGAATTTCCAATATTTTTTTGGATGATTTTGTTTTTACAATAAAATGGTGGTGCAGAAATGAAAGTATCGGAAATCGTTTGGTATGCTGGAATAGAAACTTGCAGTCACTGTAAATTTTAAAAAAATCTAAAGACGGGATTTTTTTAAAACAATAATTGATTATCATATTTATGTAACTGTGAAACGTTAAGATGACAAATTCAAGTTTTTGCCAATAGGTTCCTCAGTACATATTTTAAATTTTCTGACCGAACTAAGTATAAAACGAGAATTAATGGAAATTTTCAGTTCTCATAGACGTACTATGAGTACTTCATACTTTTGTATTCTAAATTTTGTTGAATTGAAATATTTATTATTTTAGAATTTATTTATTAATTGTAAATTAATAAAAATAAACAAGGAAAACTTCTCATGTAATATTTTGTGAAAATCTTAATAACTTTTATACTTGGAAAAACTTTATTTTCTACCGACAAACTTCTACTTTTCGCGTTAAAATTTTACAGGAAATAATTCGCAGTTATTCAACACTTGAGAACTTAGTTAATTTCCAAAAGTAATAAATTCCGTTAAAAACGAAGAAGTGAACAAAATAGGAATATGGAAATTTTCTTTAGTGGAGTTTTGGAAAATTATCGCTATTAGTTGATTTATAAAATTTTCGTTATATCCGACTGGAAAATTTAAAGTTATTTATGCACAGACACAAAATACTGGATATACTAGTAAAACTATATATACATGCAACCCAAAATGTTTTGGATATTTATCTTATTAAATATCTAGTAGCATCAATGATTATACAACATTGAATTTATGAAAATATTAAAAATTGAGTTTTTATTACATTAAGTCACAAAGTATATGTCACCTACCCTATATACCATACATATACTCGTATATTATGTAGTTTTTAATAATTTAAAATGATAAATTGAAAAGTGGATATTTTCAAATCAATTTTTGCCTTAAAATATATCAAAATATAATATCATAACATTTAATTACAATTTGAAATATATAATTTATATTGAAATTTATGGCTAAATAGAAATTTTATTATAAAAAAAAAAATCTCTATATTTGATGTCATGTTTATATATTTATTTATTTGTTTGACCAATGGGCCACAATCCCTTCTGGTCTTATATACTTTGTGTGTATAAATTAGACCACGAATTTGGTGTCAAACTACCGTATTATGCACCAATATTTGCTACAGGCACATAATAGCCATTGAGGCGAAAAATATTTAGTTGATGAGATGGCAAATCGAGTGGGTGCCTCGCCATTGAATTTACTCAATCCATTTTTATCGTCACGTAGTGTCACTAGTAACTCACGATCACGATATATGGCATGTCATCGAGACTGAAAAATAGTGTAATGTTTGATCGACTTATAATTTTATGATACACACAATAGTCTGTTACGATTTCTGTTTCAATTTTTCTGCATATAAGATGTCACACCGTTTTATGTTTACATTTGTTAATTAAAACGTAATTTAGGTGGGTTAAAACCCATTGGAAATTATTGGAAAGAAATGCTTATTCTTGAAAATGTAACTATTTAATTTGTTGGTATTTTTTTTTTTGTTAAAACAATTTTCTCTATTCCAACATTTTATGAAGTGTGTATTATTATTTAAACGTGTTTAACCACAACAGACAAATATTATACAGAGGGGTTGAATTAGTTAGACATCATCACCCTTATATTATATAAAATATAAAATGTTTACACTTTAAGGGTAAATCACATTTAATTTTAAAATCATTCATGCAAAAAATTACAATATGGTTTTATAATTGTCTGGTAATTAGATTTGATACAGCGTAAATTTTTGTTGATATTTTTTTTTTAATTAAAACTGTTTACTTAACACTTGAAATTTTAGATAAATTCAATTTATTATAAATAAATTCATTTTTTGTAAATTTTTTCATGAAATTAAAATTGTTGTAGTATTTACTTATAGTACATTCAATTTAGAAACATTTATCATTATCCGCGATTAAGGAAGAAATCAGATCCATTTCGATGTTAGAATGTAAATTATTATATTACGCTTTGACCGTTATTATTCTAAACACAACAATAAACAAACTCGTACAATTCTTATTATCCAGTATGAATGATCTCTTGTCGCTATATAGCGAAAAGTATTTTTTTCGACATATCAAATAACCGTGTACATGCAATTTTAATATTGATTGCAGCCAGCATAACAGTGAAGACAGAGGATAATATTCAGGAAACATATTCATCTAATACTTTGAACGGATTAGTAGAATTGCCCTTTCTTTGTATGTTGGAGTTGCTATAAAACTTTGTGCCTAGAAGTAAGTTATTGGTATTGTATTGTAGTATAAGTAAATATTCGATTAACTTGTAAAACAGTTATACAGTTGCACAAACAACAAACAACATCTTTTTAGCCTGGATCACATGCCATTATTGATTTATACCGTGATCAAGTTATTGGTGACACCGCGTGGAGACAAAGATTGATTGATTAACCTCGATGATAGTTCGCCACTCTATTCGTCGCTAAAAGTATGTAACTGTAGTTTATCCAGGAACCTTTGTTCCCTGTTCCCTCGTGAAACATTTTCCTAGTTACTCTAAAATGGATACTACTTATTACTTATATATATATATATATATATATATATATGTATATTACAAATGTAGATGATTTACATATATTTACAGAAAAATATCTGAAAAAAATATTCTTTAGATTGTAAAGCGTTTATAGTGGAAGGAAGCGTAATTTAATTTGCTTAATTGCCATCTTATTTTTGTGTATAATAAGGCAAATATTTTATTTTATTTTTAAAGAAAATTTATGCATTATAAAGTACAATTTCTTTTCCAAAAAAAATTTTCTATTTTCTACCAAATTTTTTTTAGCTCATTTTGGTACATTGTGATGAAAATCAATTATACATTCAATGTGAAAAAAAGTAATCTCTTCACATTGTACATGAACTTCTAAGGTATATATTTATTGATATCTTTGTCTGGTGATGTTCTTTATGATTTATTTGTGAACGTTAAATTAGGTATCTATTTGGACAAAAAAGGCAAAACAATCCAGAAAAAAATATGCTTCTGGAATGAGAGATATTAATTCACGGTATAGCGTGAAAATTAATCTTATGTATAAACAAAAGCGGTGACAAATGAACTGGCCGACTATCATCGAAATTATGCAGCCCATCTTTACCTCCATGTGGTGTACCGCTAACTCATGATATACATCAGTAATGTCATAATGTATGTTCCTGTGAAAACGCAATGATTGAAAGAACTTTTATTTAAGATGCTTGTACCAGTGTTAAGATGTGAAGTTAAATGAAGATACGCAGACGAGAAATCGTGATCAATGGCGATTGTTCATTTGTTCAGATGCAGTTACCATTAGTGTACAAATTAATGTGATTTTCAGTCAAATTCTAATTTTCGTCCCTATTGCAATTGTGCATGAAAATAATGTTTACAAAGTAATTTCCATATTCAATTTCCATTATAAAAAAATATACATACATATTGTGTTTGAAATGGAAATCATTATTAACCAGCAGTATGTAGTCATAAAAACATCCTCCTCTGTTACATCTATTTTCCCAAATAAGGAAAGGAAAAATGAAAAAAGAAAATATGAAAATAACTTCCATTAACAAACGCCATTTTCTTTATCTCAGAAACGTCTCTTATTCATGACTCTTTTTTTGTGGTGGGTGCTTCAATATAATAGTTGTTTTTCTCGAATGGGATGAGATATTTTCCTTGATGCTTTCTTCTTGCTTTTCTTGCCCACATAATACCATAATATGATCTTATGTAATGATAACCTTCTAGTTTTTTGTAGCGGTTGCTTTGCTTTTGCTGAAAATGTGTATTATTATATAAAAAGACGGACGTCGACTTTTCACCATCGCACATAAAATCAAGCTATAAAGAGATAAAAAGTAAAATGGAAAAAGAAATAATAAAAAAATATTATAATGGAAATAAAATGATAAAAAACATTATTTAAATGACAATGAAGAAATTGCTATATTATTGATTAGCTTTTTTCTTTTTTTCTGAACAGGTTCACGCGAAATTATAAGATGAGACTTTCAAGTGGACTATAGGTGCATTATACAAAATAGACAATTAATAGGGAACCATTGATGATTTTCGCATACATAATACATATACAAAATCTGATATGGTTGTCAGTAATATATTAAATGTTCTGATAAATGCACAGATGAGAACTATTAATTCGAAACTATGACATTTGTTCATATTCAATGTCGCTTCATTACTATTCAACACCACTACCATATCTCTTGTGTTATAATCTATTACCGACTAAACGCCAATGAGTGACACTTACCGATTCAATCAAATTTTCTGCATCTAATAATATTGTCCATTACCTCAATATTCTAAAATCTCGTAACAGAATTTGAATTAGCGTCTGATGTCCCAATTGACGAAAAATTCTACATGTGACATAACGATATCCATCAATTTTCAAGTGTTGCAACTTTGCAATAATACCGTTAAACAATTGTGTGTTGAATGTTACATATTACTTACCGTGATCTGACACCCCTTTGAACATAATAGTTTATCGCCAAATATAACCTTTCTAATAATTACACTTTACCGACCCTGAATAAGGAATAAGGCAAGGAAGAAGAAGTAGAAGAAGAAAAAATAATGGAATGTATATTGCAAGTGCTATATATTATGTTATTTGAATTTACAACGTGTTTAACGTCGTATACATTTCCATTTTATAGTATTGTCTCTTATCTGTCATTGGATGCATGTGCATCTGTTGAATTGCTGATGTTGAGCTTGTATTTTGTATTATTACTAATCCATTCTTCCTATCATAATTGATTAAATCAAGAACATATTGTATAGTTTTTGCGAAGGACGTTAACTTGGCACCTCTTGAGTACCCATAAGAATGCATGTATCTAATACTTCAGATTATAAAATCATGTATGTATATTTTTACAATCCAAAACTAGATGATATCATATATATGTAATTAGTTGACACCTATCGGTTGGAGTAATTTATGTTTGTTCCTAAATAGGTGTCCAATCACATCTCAACGCTTGATTGGAATAGATAGAGTGTTAACCATAATAGATAGATATATTAAAATTGAGGTACTGATAGTTGACACCTTTTTTATGAAAATCTAAATGAGATGTTTAGTAAAAGTTAATGTAATGGAATAATTATTTGTTACAATTAATACGTGCATATTGACAATGAAAGTAAAATTAATATAATTCTCAAGAGATATGATTAGTTTTATCTCATTTACATTTGAGATAGATACACAGGTGATGTTGGAATTCCAGACTGTCATAGCTCTGATGGGGAAATACACTAAAAGTCATATTTTTTTCTACATCGCACACCATAAAACTAACATATGCACTGTGTCTTTGGTAGTACCGCGAGGACATTAAGATAGCAATCCCAAGTCGACTACTTCAGTCACTACCTTCAAGTAATATTGCAGAATTCATAATACGGTTTCAAGATTAAAATTACTTATTGAACAAAATACTGTAATATACTCGTATGGTATGTAGACAATTTCGTTAAATATATTTTGTATATTATTCATGAGTCGATTTCCATTTCTGAAGAAGAAAATGCGTAAGGAAAATTCTGTACGATTACAAATAATGTCGATATGATCTTTTGATATCCGGTCAAATAAACCATAAAAAAAAATATATTTTCCACTAAATCAATGTATAATCAAATAATGGAGTTTATATTCTGTATATGCTTATTTATAACATACAAGTAACATATTGATTTATTTTATAAAAGCGAAATCGTTCATATATAGTGGAATATTCGTATATTTATAATATATGTATTTAAAGTCAAAAGTGAGCGATTTTAAAATTCATCCCCTAAGAATAAGTAAGATAATTATTCATTGTTATTTTATGAAAAAACAATTTACACTTCAATGTTCAAAACTCTAGAAAATTCAAATACCGTACACAGTTCTTCATTAGAATTTATAAATGGATTTTTTATTGGAATAATTTTTTGTTATGGAAATGAAATATTAGGCATGTTGTGTAACAAATATTATTCTTAAATAATTTTTATTGAAAACTTTGTGTATTTATTTTAATTTTCAAGACAATATACAATAAAAATGGTCATTTAATATTAAATAAAAATTTGAATTTTATAAATTCATGTCACGTTCCTTGCGACAATGAAGATACAAAAGAAAATTTGCACACACAACGTCAATTGTTACTGGATAAACTCAGTGCTCCCGTTACATTTTATTATTCATAACAGTACAGTAAAGCATTTTCCAGCTTTTAGGATTTTCATTTTGTGACGAAGGAAATTTTTATCCAAAGGGTAGTTTCGTGTTTATTATATTATTTGATCATAATATAGAGCACGACAACTATATTGAAATCAAATAATACATATATATACGTATATAAATGTATCACCCTTCATTTATGCTGCAAAGGTCAAGATGGTGATGATGAAGATGATGATCAGAATTAATATGTACATAATTTTTCTTTTTTGAAAAAGTTATAAATATAGAAGATTTTATGACTGGAGAACTTTATGAAATTGCTGCTTACAGCACCGACAAATAACCAAAAACTTTAAAATTTAGTGTGCACAATGACATTATTGGATGAGTATCCCCTTTTTTCTTGGGAATAACATGCATGCATTTTTTCTCGAATAAAGAATTTTGGCTTTTCATGACCG
Source organism: Penthetria funebris (assembly GCA_027564355.1). Classification (NCBI taxonomy): domain Eukaryota; kingdom Metazoa; phylum Arthropoda; class Insecta; order Diptera; family Pleciidae; genus Penthetria; species Penthetria funebris. The sequence continues at coordinate 28,396 of JANSTX010015997.1, forward strand.
ATTTTACAGAGCTTGGAATGTATTCAACAACACGATCCAGATCATCAACCTGTAGAATTTCTCTCAATCTGATACCATTAAAAAATTGTAAACCCTTCCAGTTTGCCCTATTGTAATGCCACACCCTCCTTTTCGGCATACAAGTAGTTTCAGTGAGGCATAAGGAAAAGAAGCCGTGATTAGACAATGCTCAGAGTTGCCGATAGGTGCCTCAACCCGAATAGATTATTTTTCCCGGTAAGAGGTTAGAAATAAGTCAAGCAGATATGGACTATGACTTGCTATATCAGGAATTCACCAATTTTTAGGCCCTGGGAACATAGTTCCATGGGTCTATTGTATTTGATTCTGTTCATGTAACGCCAAGAAATAAACATCTCAGAAAAAAAAAATTACACATAAGTGATTATAATTGGAAAAAAAGTTGATTTAAGCATGTCCGTTCGTCCGGACGCAAGATAACTTGAGAATGCTTCGAGATATCGCTATCACTTTTATCTGATTTGTGAGGCTAAGTTCGAAGATGAGAAAAATTGGAATACTCCTTCAAGTACCTCCCATACAAAGTTTTTATTCCTTTTAGATTAAAACTGTTTGTAAGAAAGATCTACCAAACTAATTAAATTCATTAAGAATTATTATTAAATAACACCATTGTTTACGTTATGGTATGATGCATAGAATGCTAAAAAGTTATGTGGACTATCATCAAAACTGTTGAACATTGTCTTGCTTCACATCATCGTCTTTATCATTACCGGTACACCACATGGGTGCATATATATATGTATTTATAGCATAAAATGTGAGCTCAAATAATTATAATTAAAATTTACTTCAAAATATAATTCTCGTTATTATAATTATAATAAGCTGTTACACATTTGGATTATTTCATAAAAGTGGTGCATAAATCATCAGTTTATCAGTTTATCCAAGTGTGATAAAGAATTGTCATTAAGACTATATAATTAGTGATATAGAGCGAAGTGAAAGTACTCTCCAGAGATCTTGAACAATGCCGACACATTGGAGTTCTATATATGTTTCCAGTAATGAATACATGGATCTAGTATTTATTACAGGAGAAATTAGATAAGTGTTTTTAAAATTTCTTAATTGCTTGAATGCCAAATTGTTCTAATTTGAGAAATCTTCAACAATTTCTTGACATCTAATCAATTATCATCATATTGAACTTTGCACCACCATATGTGTGCATAAAGAGTGATACAACAATGTTAAATTACCGTTTCTAATACACCATATAGTAACATTAAATGTTATCCGAAACAAATATGAATTGAGATTTCTCAATGGGAAATGTATAGAATGAATTATAGTCGTCCAGTTCTTAATATGAATAATCCAGTTGAGTGGTGTAATATTTGCTAGCTACCACAATAAAAACCCTTTTTTGTAATCCATAGCAATTTACACATTATAATTTGTGGTTCAGTTACCGATTGACCATATATGAAGGTAATGATGATGGATTGAGTATAGCTAAGATGTTACTCGATTAAATCATTCGTCACCTTTGTTGATCTAAGTAAACTGAAAATTCTAAACTTCTATAAAAAAAAAAGAGTTTCTATCACAACGCATTGCATCTACGTATATGTACCACGATTAAGATGTCGATTCAATACGTTTTAATGCTATATCCGTAAAAAGTTATAAATATATAAATTTAAAATTTACATGCACTGTTTTAGCATGCTAATTATCAATGATATTAATTGCACATAGAAAAAACTCAATTCATGCATTCATAGATTAATATGTAACTAACGATAAAGGAGTATTAAGGATCATTCAAAATTCATTTTAACAAACAATTGAAAGATAATTCGTTTAGAATGGCACGCGGCATACAACAATATGAAAATTCAATAGGCCTTTATTTATAGCTATCAAAATGAAAATGTTTTGCAACTAACAATTCAATGGAATTTAATTTTTTTTTTTTCATTTGCAATCAACATTTTATTTTTTTTTTTAAATATTGCACTTTGTTAGTTGAATACAAATTTCTGTTTTGTAAAATTTTTATGAATAATTTAAATTTGATTACCGGTTGTGGGTTCCTTTCTGTATTTTCAATTTTATGGCACAGTAATTTTTCGTTTTGGAAAAGTACGTAACCGCGATGATTGTGTAGAGAGTATTGTATCGAGGGTAAATCAAACTTTAAATAATATTTTATAGAAATAATTTTATATCAGCTTTTATTAAGGGAAAATTTTAATTTTTCATGTTACTGAAATTCCAAGAAATATGAATATTATCACGAAATGGAAGTTTAAGTGGTAATAATGTGATGAAATGCATTCATGATAAAATGTAACAAGAAACATAATTGGTGATACATGCTAAACTAAAGAATCATGTAAATAATTTGCGAACCAATAACAATAAATAGTGTAGACACTTTATGTGCTCTTATGATCCTTATTGATAATAAATAAATTTACAACATTTTCTTGACAAATGTTCAAATTAGTCTGCCTGGTTAAGCAATTTGTTGATATAGTTTAGATCAGTTACTATTAACTGATCTTGCTTCATCGACAATTTAAACTATTTTACAAGGTGGTTGCACTACTCATCTGAGTTCATTGTAGAATGACGTTCTATATAAGGGTTGATAAAGAACAATAATCAGTAAATATCGTATCGTATTAACCCCAAATAACTATGGTTTTTTATACTCAATTTATTGTTTTAAATGTGTTTATTTATCAAATACTTTTCGATTTATACACCAAACCATAATAAACAATTTTCCAACCAATTGAAATTTGCAAAGAAACAGTCCCATAAAATATTATTTCACATAGAAATAATATTTTCTTTCAAAGTACTATAAATATACCTTATCTTGAATATTTTACAATGAATATTAAAGTGTGATGTCTTCGTAATCATTGAACGAGATAAAACAAGCATCCCTCTTCTATAAGTGTGTATGCATATAATAATATTTTTATTACAATATATATATATATATATAATATATAAATAAATCTCTGATACCTCATCAGCATCACACCCCCATATAAAGAATTTATTAGACTTGAATATAATGCAACATTGATCGGCGTATTCATAAAACGTTTCTACTTCTTTTATATTTTGTTAACTTAATAATAGTCTTCAATGGTTTTGTTATAGGACCATCTATAATGTATAAAACATCATATATTTATTTATCAAAAATATAATTTGGTTGGGGGAGCTATTTGTTATATCTCAATGAACGCTGATTGTTGTGCAACAAAACAACCCCAGCTGATTCCATTGTAAGATAGTTAATCTGTAAAGAGTATTAAATATATGTTTTATAGAAAATCTGAAAAACACTCAATTCTAACTTTATATGTAGATACTTTCAAAATATAAGGGTTATATTTTGATAAAATCATCTTAATATCATCAGATTATTATTAATTGATGAACAGAATTGAAATTTATGAAAAATTATATTTAAAGGCGATGGATGGAGTGGGGTGCTGATTGGCAATCTAGATTACAACAAACACGTCTTCATCTTTGCATATTTTCACCGGATTTTCGATCACTATATATATGTCAGTCGATAGCATGTTATCGGGGCTCAAAATTGGGTGTCTAAAGTAGTTGTCAACTGATGGTTTATGTATGAATCAACTGAATTATTAACATTTATAATTGAATATTCTATATCATTCACCTGTACCATTAACATGTTAAATTAATTAATATCAACAATGATTTTATTTTGTGTCATAGACTGATAAAGTATAGCAAGTCGATTTCGAATAAATAACAAAATAAGGTTCATTATTTATTAAAGAGACTTGATTACTAAATTCACGAAATGTCAATGAATTTTAAACTAATCTGCAAGAATCAGATTTTTAGATTATTAACGTATTTTTTTCCAAATGAAGACGTTTTTAATATTATTCAATCGATTTAATTACATAATTGGTTGTATAATTGACAATTATTTGCCATTTAGTCTTGAAATCTGTAACTATTAAAATTCATTCGAGAATTCTTAATCTTTACATTTTTAATAGGTAGTTTCTTTACAATATATTTAGTGTTGAGTTAGAGCTGAAGTAAGATTTGATTACAATTGTAAATATGATATATTAGATCCAACCAAATATCCGACCAAATGAATGAAAATTAAGTGCCCAAAAATTTTGTCTTGAGACCAACATTCAAACTTTTTTGTGGAAGCATATTTTCTTAAATTTCGTTTTAACTATTTTGATCTCCAGTTCATATGGACACATTAACCACCTTTATTTAAATATACTACAATCAATTACCATCTCGTTAACTTGACATTCCGCACATACGAAAATCAAATGCTAGCACCTATTTTAACGTTTATCGAAGAATTAATTAACTAAAACTTAGAATTTAATCTTTATTTTTTTATTGAAAAATCTTTAATTGGTTACTACTAAACTGAGTACTTATCTGTCAGAATTCAAGTACTTTGAGTTGTAAGTATCTATTAATCTGGAGTTCTAAAAATATAACTAGGAATTAGTTTTTTTTTTTAAATAATCTTCTTTCAGCTTGATACACTTTATAAAACCATCTTTTAATCACTTTAGAATAATAGAATTCGTTATGATCTGCTGCAAAATATGCATTTGACGAGTCGATGACTTCCGAAATTGATTCAAATATTAGATTTTTTTCTGTTTGTAAAGAGGAAAAAATCGGTCGGTGGCAAATCTTTAGAATATGATCAATGGGCAAGCATTTTATAAACGTAATTCATGTAATTTGGTCATGACAATTGCCAATATGTGTGCATTATTTTGGTGAAATGGTACAAGTGCCTCATATAAGATGTTATGTGCATGTCCATATGATATGCTATTTTAACACGCGATATTATGGATTTTGTCATTCACAAAATCACCTCTTCTTTTACACAACCTAGTGCTGATATTCTGCCCTTACAACCACATCTGCTTTCGCTTTTGTGACGGGTTACACACAAAATATAAATATGTTTAATAAATAAATGAAATAAGGAAACACAATTAAAATGAGATATAACTTATTTATTCACTTTTTTAAAAAAGGACTAATACATAATTAATTTTATACCAATAGTAAATAATAACCAATAGAGATTATTGCACATTATATAGTTTATTATAAATTTTATTTTTTTTCGTGATTTAAATAGATCTTTCAGCTATTCCAAATTATTGAAACGACCATTTTTCTTGGCATTTTAATATCATTACCTAGTTATACTCCTTCAAGAATAAAAAGGTTTTTTTTTTGTCAGATCTAAACCAACGATTTCAATAGTTAGAAGTAAATAATTAACACTAAATATAACAATGAATTTAAATTTTTGAAAAGGAAGTGGATGCAAAATGATGTTTTTTTTTTTTGAATTTTTATTCCTACTAAGTATTTTAGGGATGATATGAATTATTTATCACAATATTTTGCCACAACATTGTTTTTTTCTTTCTAAAATTAATTTTGAATTAATACTAATTTACATAAGATAACAGAAATTTTTAACTAAACAGAATGTTCCGCGCTGTAGCGCAATGGAGTTGGTCATATGACAGGTGGTGATTGCTGCACTGGTGACGTTTTTGGTTGCTTTGTACAAACGTATGATACGGGTGATGATGGTGAAGATTCTGTGTGAGGAATTGGTGGACCAAAATATCGCCATGGTGGATATAAACTTCCAGCATACATTTGTTGTAATCTTGCTTGTAAATCTAATGCTAATGTGGTATCCAAAGGTGTTGCTAATTGATAATGGTTTAATGAAAATCCAGGTGTACGTGGTTGAATACCCAATGTTAATTCTAAAGATGATGCAAATGGATATTTATTTGTTAATTGATGATCCTTATTATTATGATTTGTTGGTACTGGTGATTTAACTAATGTTTTTGGTTTTCTTCTAGGTCTGTACTTATAATCTGGATGCTCTTTCATGTGAAGTGCTCTGTAAAAATTGTGAATAAAATTAACTTCTTTTTAGTTCATCAAGAGAATACTAAATGTAGCTGACAAAATGCCAGAATTTTTTTTAGTAATGTTAAATCTATTTTTATTTACTTCAATTAAATAAATTTGTTACAAATTCGATCAGAAACTTACACGGAGAAGACATATATATATATATTTAGGAAACTTTATGACTTCTGTTTTCCAGGTTGCACATAATATAATATATGTCTATACAAAATTTAGACAACCGTCATTATCAGACCGTTTGAAAAAAGAAATTAGCAAAAAAATAAATGAAATTTAGAAATCACCAAATAAATCACCAAATGCATATTTCGCAAACTTCAACGAAACCAATTATACCTAACGAATTACAAGATTGGCATATCGTTGTAAAAACTCATTGATTTCTCTTCATACAAGTAATTCCTTGTTTTATTTTTCCCTTAATTAACAATTCGACCTCATATACAAATATTACAAGTAAATTATGAAATCAAATATAATAAAAAGACACTCGTAACGCAGTAGTTTACAAAAGCATAGATCGACAAAAAAAATTAAATATTTTTAAACAGATAGAAAACGAGAGAAATACAATTGACATCGCCAATTATTGTATGCCCTGGAAATTGTTTATCAGATCACAACATAATATATAAGTATTTATTAAATAGAATTGCAAAATAGCCCAAAATTACAGGAATATAATACAAGAG
>JANSTX010016009.1:0-17224 GCA_027564355.1 Penthetria funebris
AAAAAAATTAAAATAAAAAAAAATATTTTAAAAAAAAAAAAAAAAAAAAAAAAAAACAATTTTTTTTTCTTTGATTTAAACAAAAAAAGAAACAAGAAGAAAAAAAACTTAAAACATAATAAATAAAATGAACAATTAAATGAAAATAAATAAGAAAATTTGTTTAAAAATAAGAAAACCATAATATTTTGGTTGATTTTGTATAGACAAAATTTTTTAAAGGAATCAAAAGTGGCAAACATTTTTTAAGAGAATTTTTCATCAAAATGTTTCCGGTAAGTTAAACTAAAAAAACATGTTTTTTTTTTTGGTTTTTAAATTATAGTTATTTTTATGAGATTATTATACACAAATGATGTTATATTATTAATGATATATAAATTTTCTCTTCACCGACAATTTGAGGTTCATAAGGAAATGATTTTAAAATTAGATGTGAAAGACTTTTATTTTATTTTTTTTTTGCAATATATACGGTTACGTCTGTCACTCGCCACTTATGTCATCAACCTAAAATTTATAAAAACTACATCAGGTACACTATTGTTTGGCGAAGCAAAATGCAATGATATTCGAAGTCATTTTATGACTTAAGAGCATCGAAACTATGCACGAAGCATTATAGAAAAAAATATTTCGGTAGAAAAAACCGAAATAATTAATTCGAACTTTATTTTATTTTATCATAAAATTATTAAACTTTAAATTTAAATCTTGAATGTTATGATGAAACTACTGCACCACTAAAATTATCGTTTAGTTGTATTTAACTTTAATTACTTGTTTCAATGATTATTTTTAAATAAATTCTTTAATTGACAAGATGTCATTAAATTTTAGTATTATATAGGTGTTCATAAAATATATTCACAATCAGTTATTATCATTAAAATATCATTCTACAGGCTGCCATCCGTGCAGCAGAACTGCAAGAACTGGAAAAATGTTTATTTTTAGCATATAAAATTAAATGATAATTTAAAATTAAAAATATATGGATAAGGTAGAAAATACGCATTTATTCTTGATATTATGATGAATTTGTTCATTTTTCAATAGTACTGGATGATTTAAAAACTATATTATTGTACTTTATAACAGTTAGTTTTGTACTGTCATCATTATCTTAACCTGTGCATCGATTGAGTAACGTCGATGATAGTCGACGATCACTTTATAGAGTTGTATTAAAGTTTTTAAATTAAATTATGAAATCTAGAAGTATTGCTATAAAAATAATGTTCATACTGCAATATTTTGTAAAATTTTATTATCTAATTAAAATCATCATCAATAATGTATAATTGCTCATTTCAAAGGAAAGGATTATATTTTATACGCATATTGTAATTTTCATGAGAATGTAAAATATTATTTACGTTGAAAGAGCTTTAATAACTTTTTTTTTTTTGTTCCTCTTCTAATTATCCATTTTATGCATTTAATGCAACTTAATGAGATGTACAAAATTCATTAATTACTTTAGTTTTGATTGGATTTTTATTGAAATTATCATCATCTTCATTATTAAAGAGAATGCAACAACAATGTTTATCTTATTTTAATACATTGAAAAATAGCCGTTATATTTATTTAAATCCTTCAAATATTTTATTAGATGAGGGTTTAATAGCTACAACCAATTAGTTTTTGATGAGACTCATATCGAATTATAGTTATATTAAATCAATTGTAGATGTTATTTGAAAGATTTATTAAATAACTAATTTAATTTATGTAGTAATACAGTAATCAATTAAAATTTTAAATGATTAAGCTTTTCACATAGATGGCAAGGATATATGCTCATTTTGTGCAAGTGCAATAATTGAGTATAAGCAACATACATTTCTAATTAAATACGCTTTCATCTGATGCCATACAAAATTCAACAAAATTAAGTCGAATAAGTATCTGCTAAATTGATTTACTTTTTAAACTGTACTAAAATCTGGTATTGGTAAATTTTAGAACAGTTATAGTAGAAACAATTTATTTGAATATAATTAGTTATTGATACCATACGGGTTAATGTAAGTGTATATGGTTTTATGTTAAGTAATCAACTATGTGCATAATGCTAATAATTGTTGTCTAAAAGCGAACAAAGATGAAAATATTTGCAAATTTAGCACAGTTAAAGTAAACAGAAAGAAATATTATGCAAAATGTACCGTAAACTTATGCGTAGTGTTGAAAAATTATGAATTGTTTTTTTTTCCATTTTAAATTAATTAATTTATTTATTTAGAAAATGTACTATAAGATGATGATTAATAATTGTATGTAATTATACTGTACTAATTATTTAAATTATGATAAATTTATGTATTTTTTGATTTAATCAATTTATTGTAATTAATAAAAGTGTGAGTTTTTTTTTTTTTTTTAATATAACTTCTATTAATTAAACTATTAAAAAAGAAACTTGTTACGATTACAATAAATTATAGTATTTTTAATAAATAATTAAGAATACTTTAATTTATTGTAATCAATAACAGAAGAATCTATAAGAAAACTAAAAATAACTAATAATATTAAAATAATAAATGTCACATAATAATTATTAAAATGCATGTACTAGGTTAATTAAATTTTCTATAAATACATACCAACAAGGTTATCAGCATAATTTAATTTTATAGGTAAAACAAAAAAAAAAATTCTTGAAAGTTCATCAAGTTGTTTTTGTTTTCAATTTAAGTTATAGCAGCACACTTGTTTGTGATTAATAAGGTTAACATGATTTTAATAAATTCTATAGTTTAGAAGTGCCACCACTTAAAATTAACTATAACTCATTAATTTTAATTTAATAATAATTATTGTAATCATCACATAATCTTCAGAACCTCTAAATGTTCTATAAATTACTTTGTCCTCTGCTTATAGCTTCTGCTATGTCCTTTGTATAATAAAATGTTATGCTGCAAATGCCAATGATATATTATTTTCATTTAAAAATATAATATTTTAGTGGACATTACTACTTTATATCAAAGATATGAACCTCATTTTTTTCTAAAGCATATGCACAAGAAAAAAATAATCTTTTTTTAACTGAAAATCTTTTGTTAGATCATTCATAGATAAAAATGTATGTAAATAGTTTTTTTTTTTTATGCAGAACATACAGACATTGACAGTACAGTAATTTTATCCAAACTTCTTATTTACACTTTTCAACCTTCTCTTAAGTTTTCAATTTATATAATTTGTGACTACCATCATTGACTTTTAATGTGAAAAATATTACGAGAATGTAATTACATACGTTGGTGGTGGATGTGTGGAATGAATGGAAATGCAATTAGTGTACTACTATTGTAGTATTCCTGTCGAATAGTTGAAATCTTTGATGGGAATTTGTAACCTCTCCTTAAAATTGCATGTCTTCATAATTAATTGATGGATGCATATTAAGTTAAAAATTTATTTTTTGTGTTCCCTTCCCCATAAAAATAAATTGATGTTCATATTTCCTGACTTTTCCAATCATGAACTAATCTAAATAATTAATAATAATTTTTTTTTTCCGCAAAAAAAAATTTTACCAAACAGTTTTTTAATCTTCAGCTTCAAATAATAAAAAAGAAATATTCAACTTAATTACAAAAGTGCAATGTTTTTTTTTTTTTTTTTTTTTTTTATAATATTACTGTATATAATTATAATAACCTCGACATTTGGCATTCACTTTTCCTTATATTCAAAGTCAATGAAAATGAAGTTAAAAGATGCTTATGTTGACGACTATACTACTAACTACAAATTAATAAACTAAGATTTCACTTAAAAAGTAAAATGAAATAAAAATAAATAAAAAAAAAAAACAAATAAAGACGAGAAAAAAAAAAAGTTAATGGTAAGATTTGTAGGTGAGGTCTATAATAAGTTACTGGGTAAAGCAAACTAATTTACGATGACAAAGACTATATAATTTTATGTTTACATTAATCATTTACATAATTTTTGTTAAAATTCTTTATACAAATTTGTACAAGCCATAGGACAAAGAAAGAAAGATTTATAATTAGTGAAGTTGCGGATAAAGGTAATTATTTCTATTGACATGATGGCATAATCGAATGTTGAATTGTAGAAATTTACCAATTTCATGGTGATGAATGGAGAATAATTTTACTCAAAATTTGATAAGTTTTGCAATGTACATATGTCCATAAATCGCATACTTTTTATTATTACTATGTATTTACATCATGCTTATTATTCTTACAATTTCACTCATGTTTAATTTTTATTCTTGCCTGATTTACACAGGATACTTTTTACTGCGCATACTATTTTTTATTCCTCTTTAACAATTCTGATGTCCTGGTATTTCAGAGATCACCATACTTTTTATTAGTAATTTTTATTCAAAACATGCTTTTTATTCCTACTATTTCGCCCATATTTTATTTTCATTTTCACCAGATTTAAACATAATACTTTTTAATTCTACTTACTCATTCGTTGTGATCATATAGGTTTTGTTTGTTTGTTTTTTTTTTTGAAACCGTCGAACTGTCGCATGTCAAACGTCCATTACAAATGCTGTTTGATTTTCTGTAGCCTCTTCAATGCCTGTAGGTAATTTAATTCACTTGATCTAAACCGGTATAATACATTTTGAGAATTTAATCAAAAGAATTTAAAAAAGATTAATAATTATGTGTATATTTTGATTACAATTAGATATTTATTTTTATTTCAATTGAATTTTAAGTGAAAATTAATGGAAAGAAGAAAATATTAAATATTAAATTAATTGTCATTAATATTCGAATCACAAAAAATAACAATGTATATCCTTCTCAATTGTATATATGCACATATAGGAGGAGTATATATGCATTCTGTATTATTTCATTGCACTTGAAATGAATGTATAATTACAAGATAACAATATAGTTATAATAAGATTTCTAAATCATTCCTGAATGAAGGTTTAGAATTTTAGTTGTTTTTTTTTTTTTTTTGATTCTATTTTGTAAACAAATTAAGAAAGAAACACTTGTTATTAATGCAAACTAAGATCCATTGTTATAATAATTTACCATAAGGTTATTTTTCCTCCTCCGATTACCATAACATCAATTTTTCAAGAAATAATATTTTCAACCATAAAAAAATGCTATTCTTCATTGTTTTATTAAATCTATTTTTAAAAGAATGAATTTTGTAATTGAAAAATTACAACACTTTCAAGAAGTATAACATACAACAGCATAAATTAATACTTTTTTTTTCTTTCCTCTTGACTGACTATAAACTCAACTTAGATTATTTAAATTTACATAATAAAATATTTCGCCATTAATATATGAGCGTAAGAGTTCATTGATTTATGCACATATCCTGGTAACCATTAATGGGTAATGGTTAAATAGAAATTGACATAAAGCATATCTTTTATGCGGAAATCTTGAATAAGACCAGTATATGTCATCAATGTCACAGACATTGTGGTCTTTCTAAATATTATCACGTACAATATGATATGATTGTAGCATGTCTATCCGTTTGATTTTTTGCGCTCCCTGCGAAAAGACAACACGTATATGAGTGTTTAATCTTTTTAAAGACATCTATGATTTTTTCCAGCATGGTTCTAAATTATGATAAACTTTTGAGCTTTTTTAAGCTCTTTTTCATATTTTATCCATCTCTTTCATATTTTATCCATCTCTTAAACTCAACTTAAGAGTAACCATAAACTTTCGTTTATCACGTAAAAACGCATAGAATTGCTTAAATAAATGAATTTGTTCAGATTCAGATTCAGGTGTTGTACTAATAGACAAGCTATGTCAGAATACCACTTTGTGGACCTATTTTAATGATTAAACATGCATTTTCTTGGTCATTATAAAGACTTATATTTTGATATACGTGCCAATTACAAACGACATTTATTTCACAAATTTCCTACCGATGATATCACTGGATAAATAATGTTCAAAATCGAAATTATACTATTTTTAAAGGTATACTATTTCGTATAAGTGATATCTATTTTGAAATTATATTTTATTGTTACACCATCACATAGTTCGGTTTTATACTTTGGTGTGACAAAAGACTTAAAAATATAGTATATATACAAATCAGTTTATATAATTTGAAATGTACACCTCTTCGAATGAATATACGATTACCTTCTTAACATCATCTATAAAGTACTTATTTTGTTTGCTATTATTTTATTTTTTTTTTTATTTGTGTAGTGTTATGAATTTATCTGATATACCAATAAATATACTACTATAAAATCAATAGACCACAATTTATGCACATGAATATTTTTACAAAAAATATTATACAATTTCGTATCATATCTCTTAAGTATATAATTGTACGTTATATAAATTTGTTATGCAGATTATAGGAAAAAAATAGTATATAAATGTCTGGAAAAAACTGATTTCAATTACACATTACGAGTAATTTATGGTTTAAACTACAAAAGTCGTATGTCTTATTGTATATATATATATATTAAATTACCGAAAAGAAAATTATATTTAATATCTAAAAGGAAGTTTATATAAATTAAATGCATTCAGCAGATCATCCGAAGGTTTACATTTCAATGAAATTACATTCTATATTTTAATTGTTTTGATGGCTGTCTAAATCAAAGATATTATCTTTCACGTATTAAGTAACATTTTAAAAATATCTTAACGTTAATCTACTAATTGACTTCAATTGTGACAAAATACCAGTGTTAATGCGAATAGCATAGCATTCTATAACTGATACTTTAGTACTCTACTTAAACTTTTCATAATTGACTCAACGAGATTAATAGATTTAAGTCCACATTGTCTCACAGTAAAAATAATTGTCATTCTAGACCTTCGTGGCTATACCACAAATATACCGATGTCGTACCCTATAAAAATAATAAACTGCTAATTGGTATCAATTTAAATTTAGATGATATAAAACAAAATAAGCATGACAATATGATTTCAAGTATGCATTTAAATATAGTATTAATTCTATATCTGTCGGTCATAATTAGAAAATTCTCAAATTCATAATTAATTTTATGCAAAAATGTGTTTACTTAAGCAATATGGATAACCTTGAATATGTACCACATTACAAACAGAATTTTAAACTCTAGAGATTGTCAACAAATAAGTAGATCAGTTGTAGGCCTTTAACTGCACATATATTAAAAATATGTATTCATTAATAAAAATAACAACATTATAATTAATATTTTTGAAAAAAGTAATTGTAATTATTTTATTTATTGAATATACACACATAATATTTTATTATCAATTTAAATTTACTTGCATTTTTTCTGTTCAAAGTTTTAGAGGTTAAAAAACTTGTTAGCCGCCATATAAAAAAAAAATAACGTAAATAAAAGTAAAATGTGATTTTATACTTTCCTATGTAACATTGAAAAGGTATCCCCCTACGATATGAGTACTAAAATGTTATTAGAGAAACAAAAAAAAAAAAAAAAAAAACTAGAAACTATCTTAACTATAAGTTTAGAAATTGTATAGAATGTTTGTTATAGATAAAGGTAAAAGTTAGTAAAAGTAAAAATTTGCAGACAAATTTTTTCAATATTTTTTCAAGTTCGTCGCCTAAAGTCTTTTGTTTTTTTCGTAATTTTTCCTTATTTATTCATATTCATTTTTCATATAAATAACTTCATATATAATAAATTGATTAAAGATAACATAAATGTACATAAATTAAATTATAAATATAAATAAATATTTATATTAAAAATATGTCTGGATGATAAAATTTTTCTAGTGTAAAATTTCTATAAAACTTCTTCCATAAAAATTTTAATCACTTTCTTTCACCTTTTGTGTATGTGATTTTATTAAATAAAAAGTAAAAAACAGACAAAAAAAAAACGAATCATTTATATTTCACAAGTAAGTCACCTAATTTGTTGTTTCCGTTGTTAGAATTGAGTTGGCTATCCTCGATGACCAATGTTTGTAGGTTAGAGTAATAGAGACTAAAAACAGGAAAGCAAAAAATTTGCGGAAATATTTAGTGTTAATTAAATTTTACTGGCAGTCACATCCATGTAAAAAATGTATTATCCGATTAAAAACTTTTTAAAACATTTAAAATTAAAATGAATTTCCATTCCAACATATGACTATTTTTATATTGCGACAATATTAGACTAAAGTAATAAACATTTTAACATACCAAACATAGTAACAGCAAAATTAATATAATAAAGTCACCCAATGCAACCTGGTGATAAGATGATAATGATCTTGCCGCTTCTGTAACAAAAAAATAATTATTTTATTTATAATTTTAATAAAAATTCGCAATTATTTCATCGTAGATGAAGTTATAAATGTCTACTTAATTATTTAATGCCTACCTAACTATTCCAAATTATAATTTTATAATTAGATTAAATTTAATTTTAATAAGGTACTTAAAATATGTTAAAAATTCGGTCACTTAACATACATAATAGTGATGGAAATTTGTTTCATTTTGCAAGAATAAAATACTAATTAACACATAAGTTAATCTATGGTAATATATCATTGGTAGACATTAATAATTTTTGTTTCTCAAGTTTTTAAATTATTTCAATAAAAACACCAAATAATTCATAGAAACTTTTAACAGTTTATACATTTTTAATGCAATTAACAAATAAAAAATAAATTTTGTTGTTAAGAAGGTTAAACAGAATACAATGTGATTTTACCAAGTTTAAAATCATTACAAACCAATTAAATGTGACTAAGATTTTTTTTAAAAGATGAATAACATAATTTGAGATACAATGAAATGCAAATTTAATATTTAAAAAAAAAAAAAAGGTTTTATGTGATTAAATGTAAATTTGTTATTTAAATTACATAAGAAATGGTGGATGGAGGACATATTTTTCAAAATTACAGTTTTTTTTTTTATATATATTTCATCATCAATAAGTCTAATTTAGACCCATCAAATAATAGTTTATTTGGGTATTTTTCTCAAGAAGAAGCGCGTCAATTACTATAATCAACAAACATTTGAATATCAGCTGGAATTCGTCAAGGTGATAGTCTAACATTATTCAATTTATTAAGTAAAGAAATAATATAGGAAAGTAAAAGCAATTGGAATTGGCTACAAAATAGGAATTCAAAATGATTAGCATTAAATATAATGAAGACGTTGCGGCAGTTTTCATGAGTGAAATTTACACAGAACGTTACGACATGACTATATCTCTAACCGTTTACGAGGAATTGCAATTTTTGTTTTTGATACAAAACGTTGATGCATTTCATAGGTTTGTGGATTTGTATCAGGAGATCATAATCTTTAGAAGATGCATTTTATTTAAAATGCAAATATTTTGGAAACGATTATAGATAGAGTTTTCGTGTCTGTGGATGAAATATATAGAAAGTCGTAGCGCATCTTTTGCAATTGCGATGCTGCCATCATTGTAATAGCACGAGTTTTTTTTATATTAACGTTGATACGAGCCGTCTAGAAACAAAAAAAAAAAACAATTTTATGTTTAATTAAGATTCTAAATATTGAAATATGCGTTAGACCGATAGTAATATATGGTGCTATATTCCGGACACATTCATAAAATATGCTACTATATAAATGGTGGAGCCAGAATTACTAATTGTTTGGCTTCATTACCTGATGAACTGCAGTGTCTCTTTTAAGAATAAAATTTTATAAAATTTTAAAAGCGAAATGTTAATAAAACCTATATAGATACGTCCGCCTATTATAAATTTATTTAACCAATTAAAATGTGATGAAAATTTGAATTGATATATTAGATGTCAGCCCCATACTATTTTGTCCTATATTTTTCTTATGTAACAAATCTTAAGATGGTAATCATTTTAATGATGACCTTTGTCTCAATAATTATCATAATAATATATTGAAAAAAAAAAGAATTTGGTCAAATACAAAAGGATGATCTAACAAATCAATTTGATGACACATCCATATAATAGATTGTTGAAATCGAAATCATGATAATAATTATATAATTTGGTAATGGTCTTTTTAGTTTAAGTGGAAAAAAAAATTAATTCAATTAATTATGCTAATTATAATTGATCAAATACAAGAAGATATAGGAAATGCCTTTTTTTCTCATGAAATACTTAAAAACTTAAATATTTAGATCCCAAATTTATTTAAAATTGATGCAAATATTTGGTAAATTTAACAAAAAAAAAAAAAAAAAATTTTGTCTATGCATTAGGTAATTTAAACATTTTAAGTCACTCAATTTCCTAAAATCATTATCATATAAATGAAAGTTTAATTTTAAATTAATTAACAGCATCACGTCATTTATTCTCGATGAAATTCTGCATATTACTGTACCAATATTTTGGTATTAACATTTTTAAGACAACTTGACAGTGATCTGATTGAACAAGAATGGGGAATTGAATAGGGGCAATAGATTCAAACGGTCACAGTACTGGTATATTTACTCCTACTGATTCCAAAAAGAAGAAGTGAAGTCGATAGTTCGCATCCCATTGATATAGATGACCTGCTATTTTTGTTTAGTATTGCAAAAGTTGTGTTCAGTTCAATGAATTATGCAGCAATTCTTAATATCTCCGTTATTTTTCTCACATTTTATTTAATGCATTTGCTAACCATTTAAATCTGAATCTGATGTCATCTGGACCCAATCATCTTAAATTTACTTTATCCTTTTCAGTGCATTTTCGACCTAATTTGGAAACGGTGTCCGGATGCTACTTAAACTTTATACCCACAACTATTTACATACTATCATGAATCTCTTTTTTTTTTTGCCACTCTTAGATGGTATAGTTTTTTTTAAGTGAATGTATGTATTGATCGAAGAAAACAATCTTATGAAACCCCAACACGGTTAAAACTCGTCAACCGTGACACATGATGACCTTTATGCTAAAATGCATTTATTGGGTAACAATAATAAATAAATTAAGTTTTATTTTATTAGATTTTTATTGGTGTTATTTGTTTTTGTAGAATTTTTAAGTTGGACGAACGGACATCTGTCTTGAAGTTTTTATTTTGAAAAAAAAAAAAACGAAAAGACAAACGTAAACGGTTTCTCGCCTAAACTCTTTTGTTTTTTTTTTTGGTAACATTAATTTATTGATTTTTAACATTTCTATTTTTTCTATTTTTTTTTTTTTTTTGTTTTTTGCTCATTTGCTTTCATGAAAATTATAATATACCAGGAAAAGTGTTTGTGTGTTCTTCTTCGCCAATATTTACATAAATATGATACACAAGTGTGTACATATTTTATTACGCAAAACGCATATATAATAATTTATGTACTTATTACATACCTCACAATATCTTTTATGATGAAAAAAATGTGTTCAATAAGTTTACTGATTATGCAATTAATCAAACTACATTCCAAGAATGATGGTATACGCTTTTCCATACAACTCTTTATAATTTTTTTTTTGTTTTCCCCCCATTTAAAATGCCAATTTTAAAAAGAAAAAAAAACAAATTTCGAAATACAATTTTTTTTATGGATTATTATTGATTTACACTAATATAACATAATATCTTAAATGTTGATAAACTTATCAATTTAATTATACTCGTATATTTAATGCATTTCAAGATAATATAAATGAAAATGTCAAAGAATTTGCAATCAAATCATTCAATTTTAGTGCATTGAGGTATTTAGCAAGATGTTATTAAAATGCTATAGATTAGCATAAAAAAATGATTATGTGTACTCTTAGCAGAAAAAAAATAAATATTACATAACATGCATTGAAGTTGTAATCGAACAGAATTGAACGCAAAATTTATTTACGGCGAGCCATCGAATATCCTTGATACACTTCGGTCAAAAATATTATAGATTAGTGATGCTTTCGATAATTTAGATTAGTGACGATTTATCAAATTCTATGAAAAAAAAGGCTTATTTCGGTATTATGTCTAGAATCGAACGAAAAATCTCTCAGCAGCTACCCATTTCATCCAATAAATTGACACACTTTGACCAAAGATATTATAGTTAATTGATAACGGCTGTAAAATACGATTAACCTCGGCAAAAAAAAATAAATAAAATATCTCAGTTTCGGCATTATATCCAAAATTAAGCGCAAAATTTTGTTGCACAGTTTCTAGATACGTTTGGTAAGGTACGATTTGTGAAACTATGCAAAACAGAAAGATCACAATTGCTGAAATTGAATTTTTTGTTATATCAACAATCTAGTAGTCAACTCTATTTGGACTGGACCTGATAATGGTATTAATATTGTGCTTGTATTACCTTATTTAAGCGAGCAGAGCCGTTTATCAAGCTCTGCTTTTGTTATTGTTATAAATTTAACGAATTGTCATATTTGCCTGAAAGTTTGCATCTGACCTTTTAAAAAATGTCCAATGCAAAAAATCATCATATCGTATTTGGTGATAACGCGCAAGCGTCATTGCGAATCCAACCACATAGTAAGTACATCAAATACAGGTTTAAGTCTTTGATATAAAATTTAAACCTTCTCTTAATCAAATGTAAAAAAAATTATTAAATTTTTTTGTTTTATTTCTTTTTTTTCGTTTTTTATTTATGTTAATCGCAATTTTTTGGATATTTTACATGAACTTCAATGATATTATGAAATGAGTAATGGCAAAAAAAAAAAAAACACAAACATTTTAAACCTCCTACACATACAATTCTTCAAACGTGGTTTTTAATTGCATAATCGAATATATTGTTTGTTCAATATTGGCCAAAAATTATAAATTCATAAAAAGAAATTATAGTAATAGGATTTAGAAAAATTAATTTATTTAATTAAATGCCATATAATGAATAGGGAATTGTATTCAAAATAATAATTTAAATTTTAAATATTAATTTTTAGTATCAATAGCATTTGTTTCATTGAATATAATCGATATATTTGCTAATCACATATATAGTGATTGTCTCATGTCACATAAATATTGTAATTGCAGTCATATGTAGAAAGTTTTGAATACATTTTAATTAAATATTATTTATTTAAATTATAAAATAAAATAATAAATATGTTATATAAGTTCATAAAATCAATGTAAAATTGTATATAATCATATAATCAAGTAGAAATCTGCAAAACGATGATGATGGGTTAATGTAGTGATTTAATTTTAAAATTTTTAACAGCTTTGACGGTAATAACCTTTATGAAATTTTTAATTTGAATAAATTGTTATATATTTATTGTACTAATTTATTCACTAATAACTTGCTATTACAAAATATATTTTTTTAAACTATACACTTAAACTATAACCACAAGTAGATATCGACCGGAATATGAAGAGAAATATTTCATAAGTCTTGAATATGTAAATTTGTTCAAAATTAAATTGACTTGTCGGAAGTTCGATTAATTATTAAAAATTTATTTATTTACTATGCTAATTAGCATATCCGATTATAAATGGTTTGTTTTTTTTTTTAATATATAATAATTTAATTGTATTTTAAAGTATAATTATCTGAGATTTTTACAGGACATCGATTAGAACAGACTAATTGAACTAGAAGATATATTTAACGTAAACATTATAAATTTATGGACAATATTTTGTTATAAATAAGTCTAAAAAAAAGTTAAGAATAAAAGCTTAAGTACTTTTGCGAAGCATTTCCATATGTAGCGCCACATATTAGAAATCTTATTTTGAACAAAACACAAGTATTAACAAAAGGATTTACAAGGTATCCTCATGTTGCCGGAACGATAGCATCGCTTTTGTGGCATTTCAATGTTACTGATGCCTCAAGTAATTTTAAGGAAAAGCATTTAAAAATATTATGTATATGGCGTTGAGATTTCTATGAGGTACGCATCAAAAAGTTGGCAAGGAAGTGCGTATAGGGGAACGGGAAATTGAGATGGTAACATCGCTCTTATTCGCCATTATGACGTACAGATTAAGATAACGATGATAATGCTGATGATGATGGAATATAACAAAGAGATAAATTGGAAAATTATTAATAAACTTGATAATATTCAACATAAAAAATGATTTTTCTCATGGATGGGAAAAAAATGCAGATTCCATTTGTTTACTCGTGTAATTAATAACATTTTTAGCAAATTAAGAGGCAAAAAATGCTATTTATTATTACAATAATTGCTGTTGCATCTAAGTTAAAGTACTATTAAAATGTGCACCGACTACATTGCATATGTACGTGTACTTCGTACTACATTCAATTTATTTTTTTAAAAAATTAAAAAAACAAAAAAAATTGTTTTATTAAAATAGCTTCACACAGGTGAAAGAGAAAGTTTAAAATAAAAGGTACAAATATTTGTATCACATCACATTGCAATTCTATATAAAATCATATTATTAAAACTAAAATACAAATACTTTATTTATACTCGTATATTACATCTTGTAACATTACATAACATGATTTTACGTATACATAACTTAGCTGGGTACTTATATATAGTTAAATGAAATAAATAATAGCTTTACTTAAGAATAGGTAAACTGCAATTGGTAGCAATTAAACATTAATGAGATAAAAAATAAAACATGTTAATTTGTACCTATACACCAAGGTAACTGTTGGAAACAAAGCATAGTTTAATGATGCCACCATAAAATTAAACTTATCTAAAGTAATAAATGGTATATCGCGGTAGGTCAGTTAGTTAGGAACAAAGATCAATCCCACCATCCTATGTAGTTGTGTACGGAAATGGATATGATTTCGATTCTAATTCTATAAAGTTAAAATTATGTGTGAATCGACATCTTTTTCAGCACCACCACCAAATAATTGCCCAAAAATATTGAAAGATTCCTACCTCGTCTATTACTGTATTATCTGCTTCAAGGCAGTGTCAACGACTAACCAATACTCATTAGTTGCAACTTTGAAACATTTGTGCGTAGATCTGGTGTTCAGTAAGATAATGTCATACCAATTAGTTTTCACACATACTCAAAGTTAAACCTTTTTTTGTGGGTACTCTGATTATCAGCTCCATGCTTTACATTCGGTCGGAATATATAGGATGATTAAAATTCACTAATAGTGGATTCTCAACAACCTGGGAACATTTACCGAGATTAAACAACCATTATACTTACTGTAGTATTTGAGATTACTACATTAAAAATAATATCCATAAAATTATGAATTTAATTTGTAATTTTAAAGTTCATATATAAAATTTTCAATTTCTGGCCAAATAAATTATTGCAATATTTCGAATTCACAGGAAATTAATGTCAATTTCTTTAAAAGTGTTAATAATTTACTTAAGTAAATAAAGTTAGTAGATTTTTATTAATTATTTTAAAAAATATTACTTAAATTTTATATCGAAAAGGAATTATTACATGATAATAACCTCCAGTGACAATTTTAATTATATGGTCGCATAAAAAATTCCGTAAATATTATGAATAATATAAAATGTATAATATAAATTATGTTGATAATGTCTACAAACCTTGATGGATTGATTGGTTTTGTAACAGGAAGTTTAACACATGGATCATTAAAGTATGTTTTTTTATGTTTCCGCATTTTCTTGTTGTCTTAAACAAACCATTCATAAATTAATAAAACAGACATGAAGAACATCTTAGTGTCAATTACTAGATTGTCTTCGATATAGTGTCAATATTTACTTTTGTTAATTACAATATTATGCATGTTATGTACAAAATTTAATATTCAAATAAATTTTAACCATGAATTTGAGAAAATCCATTATATTTTATTGGTAATTAAAATATTTTCAGCACATACGGTCGTCTCATCATCGATTTAATTACTTTAAAGTTTTGAATTTAAAGTTTGCAAAGCTCAGTTGTTTACAGCTTTATGGCATTATAGCAGTAGATGAAGATTTTGAAAAAAAAAAGTTGAAAACATATTAGAGCTTTATAACGTTTTTTCTATTTGACGTAAAGTCGGTAAACCAAACTCACTAGAGTCAGAAATGCTGAGATTGCTGAATAGGAGAAATCTTCACCATTCTCATTTTCACAGAATCACGACTAATTTCGTGGGCAACTCGTAGCCAAACGTATTTTTATATATTACGCATATGAGTTCCTACACAAATTTTATGTTCAGCTATAATCAAATTAGCAACAATAATAGCCTAGGCTATTACTTGGGTAATAGAAGTCACAATCGACATGTTCGTGTGATATTCATTGGCTCTAGATTTAAGCGAAAAATGGTAATCGCGATCATAATGGAAATCATAGTTGCATAAATAAAAAAAAATACAATATTAGTAACTGATTGTCATAATACTGAACCCCTTAAAGTAAGCTGGTTCAATAATCTATAATGTCAAGATAATTGTAAGAAAATTTATAAATTCAGTCTTTTTCACTTAATTGAAAAACTGAGTAGTTTACTTACGTTCAGGTAACGAATGGAGTATCCGAGTAACCCATTTTTATCGCTACTATTAGTCAATACTAATTCGGACACGATATATACGATGGCATGTGATAGGTGCTTTAAAAATCCTATTTTACTTCCTATTTTTGCACATTCAAATAATATACTTTATATGATGATAATCAGTTATTATCAATTTATGCAACGATAATAAGCGTTCAACTAGTATGGTAGTGATGCTTATTTCTTGGTATAAAATTCATAAAACACACAAATTTAAATTAGTTAAATGTACTTGCTGGTAATTAGTAATTAGTATTCCTTGGTATTAGTGTAATCTCATAGTTCTTCAAGCACTAAGATTTATAATCTCGGTTTTGCTTTTAACTGAAAATTTAAAACACCCCAATAAATTGAATGAGTTTCAGAATTATCCCCCCCAAAAGGTGCAATAGTTTATTTTAACATTTGTCAGGACATTTAGTAAGAATACGCTATATAATTTATATAATCTCAATGTTATGATTATCTCGACTCGACCTATACATGTTATGTCAATAAACGATCGTAATTAACGATACGACAGTCATAGACTCTAGTATGCGGAACTTAACATCTGTTTCAGCACCACCATCTACTGTTAAAAAACTTTATACATTTTGCCGGGATCTGTATTTGATCTTCACTATTTCACCAACGTACCAATCTTAATTAATTTCAATAATTTGCATTATTTATTAGTGCAAATTTGCTAATAGGATTGCATAGACGACTCGCATACAT
>JANSTX010016020.1:0-17221 GCA_027564355.1 Penthetria funebris
TATATATATTAATTTAGAATTGTTTTTTTTAATTTTTTTCACTTCTTTTAATTTTTAGAAAATATTTGCAAGTTTTGAAAGTTTAATTTAAACTGTTATACTATTTTTATATTCTACTTCTATATTTACACATGCATATTTAATTATTATTGTATTAACTAATTTAGTTTTTGTGCTGACACTAATATATAGTTATGCTACCATAAACAAATTTATATCCGTTTAATGGTGCTACTTTAACTTTAACAGAATACATTTTGCATCATAAAAGTTGTACGATTTGAATAAGTGAAATAATTTTGATTTGAAAAATGATCTAATTTAACGGGTAGTTAGTATTAGATAAACTATAGAGCAAATAATTTTTATATTTCGTACATTTTATTCGTACATCAACAGATCAGTCTACATTTGTAAAAACATAATCGCATGTTTTAGCAATAGCTATCATAAATTGATTTTAACAATAAGTTTACGAACGTATCATACTAGTAAGTGACTAACAGTTATACAATGTATATTTTAAGTCAATTTAATTGATTTTATTTACATTTATTTGTGATCATATTGGTTTTTAAAAGAAACTGTACTAATTTATCACAGTTATGCTAAAACTGATATAATGTAATTTAATTAATTCATTATTGTTTAAAATTATGGAAACTGTCAATGACATAATTCGTGCATTTTTCAATGACATAAAGTTTATTGCAAATTGATCAATCTTGCGAATGCAGATTTATTGATCTCGACATAACTGTTCAACTGTTCTAAAATTTTATATAATTTTTTTTAGTATATTTACATTTAAATGGACAATGCATACTGTCATTTATATATAAAAAAATTTGATCAATCAAATAAATTTATTACGCTTATTGTAAACTCGTGTCGCTTTGTTAATTGCAGGTTGTTCTAATAATTTCTAATAAATTATCACTTTTTCTCTTAAATTGTTTTATAATTCTGGTATTGTAGATTTTTTTGGGTATGATCTAAATGATATTATTGTAAATTTTTAATATTTCTTGTATTATTTATAAATCACATGTTTCTTTTTTAAAGCCATAATATTGTTTTAAGTTCAAATACATTTATTAAATGTTCATTAGACACAAAAGTGAATATGTCCACTTTAACACTAAAAAAATAAATTCAATAAAAGTGCAGAAGATTTTATTTTTCGAGAAATTCGATATTATGGTGACTTAGTTCTAGTATTTCAAGTTTAATAATACCGACATAAAAGGCAGTCAGTGTTCTAAACTACTGATAGTCTTGCACGAAAATTTGATAATTTTTAAAAATGATTTCCTTAAGTTGAAGTTCAAGATTTCATAGATAATTTTGACAATCGAGTTCATATACAAAAACTAGCGCCTGTTTTTGTGATTGTTTGAACTATACTATGTAAGTACAAATGACCGCTCGCCGTTACTTTTTGTAGCCCAATAGTGGCAATGAATTCGACGGGCTCACATTCGTGCAACGTGTAGAATGTGTTCATCGGAATACTTGATGTGTGCATTGTCTTGGTGACAGAGCACTTTTTTCTTCTTTATTTGGAATCGTTTTCTCACATTTTCATCCTTTAAACGCATCAATAACACCATATAATATTGTTATATTGTTATTTTCTATATGGCGATAAATCGCACCCAAATATCAGATCAAAAAATTTAGAGAAAGAATCGACCCAATAACTTTATATATCTAATACATCTAATACAACAGATTAATGCCCGTTTCCACCAACTCGTTTCAAAACTTTTGGTTTAAACTCCGTTTAACAATTTGGCACATTTACGTCATTTAGGGCTGCTGCTTATATTTCTGGCCTGATAATGAAAACACAACTATTTATCATCGAAATTGGTTTTATTGTTTTTCAAAATATTCTCCGTGAAGATTGATGCATTTTTGCATCAAACGTTTCTTCGGACGTCGAAAATTGTCAACCACGTTTTTTTATGCTTTAATGTGTTTCATTGGCGAACAATTTTTGTTAGCTCATCTTGGAAGACCCATACTGTCGATTGCTACTTTATCTCGGGCTTATATACATAGATCCATAATTCATCAAGTGTGCAGATATTATATGCAGTGTTTGATGCACTATGATCATATTTTTTCAACGCTTCCTTGCATCACTAGCCTCTCTTTGAGCGTTTGTTAAACTGTATGGGATCCAACAAAATAAATCTCTTTTACGGCCAAATGTCCATGCATTCACTTATTGATGCTTGTTCTCAATCTCACGTCACTTGACTATCTTGCATTATTAGTTCACGCACAGCATCGAGGGGTTAGGTACTTCCTAAAAATAATTTGTCAATAGTGGCGCCACCTATATGTCACGCATTACGTGAGCGAACCATCTTAATCTACTTTGAGTGATTATATTAGTGATGGAAGTAACTTGCATACTGCCTCGAATATAGTTGTTTTTAATTCTGTCCTTCAATGGTACACTGGATGACAATTTTAACATTCTCATTTCGGTTGTGTATAGTTTCTGCATATGGTTTTTACAGCCCAACATTCAGAACCGTAAGTCATTGCTGGTCGAACAACAGTTTAATACACCTTCTCCTTTACCTTTTGTGGCATTTTTCGATCACATAAAACTCCTGACACTGATCTTTACTTGATCCAACCGCACTTTATTTGATGTTGAATATAATCATCAATTTTTCTTTAATTGAATTGCAAACAAAACAAAAAATAATATACAATTCCTTCAAGAACTTACATTAGCAAAGATGCACAACTAACTGTTATAAACTTATTTCATATTATGAAATGCATGAAATTATTATAACATCAAGTTATTAAATTAACAATCAATTTCGTGAAACATGGATAAATTAATTAAATTTCAACTTATGCCAATTGCAACAAAACTGTTCTAAAGCCAGCAATAACATAATTGTTGCAGACTTTAGCATAGTTTTTCTAATATTTTTACTACTAAATAATTTGTCTAATGTATTGAAATCTGTAAAATTGTTTATCTTGATATGCAAATTTGTGCATTCATTATTAAAAACAACTTATACAGTTATTGATATCGCGCGTCTTTGCTAATGTATGCCAATCTGTTTTTAATAGAGCATAATTATCTTTTTAAACAATTGATAATATGCATGTATATATACGCACATTAATAATTTGCTATATTACGAGTATGCTTATGGTATTTATTGCAATACTAACCACATAGAATAATTGCTATAATCGTTTCACTTATAATATCTGTTTTGGTGAATGAATGTTTTTAATAAGAACTCAAGAATTTAGAATACTAAACTGATAATTCAATGGTTAACGTATGATATATTTGTTAGAGCCCGTAATAGAAGTTGTTGATAATAAAAAAAAATAAGTTATTAACATAATGTATTACGAAGTTATCAATCTAATGTTTTATAGAATGTACGGAGCCATTATAACGTCCAATTTTCATTCAATTTCCAAATCCCTTAAAAACTATTTGTTTTATAACCAATATAATCGAAAGTACGGTTTTAAAGATTAATTTGAAGATTATTAGAGAATCTGAAGACAGCAAAAACTGGAAATTAACTTCTTCAGATATTTTATTTAAGCATTAAGTTAATATTTCACGGTAATTTTTTTCACTTTTTGTATTTCTCCTACTCAGATGTTATTATAAATATCAACTGTTTCCACCAGAAGATCCAAAATGGTGTAATGAATTTAATCATGAGCCATTTTTTGCGACAAAATGCTGTGATTCAGATTTATGTAACAAAGATATTGCATTTCATTTACCTGCTAGCGGAGGTGAGAGCCAATAAATGAATAGATATAATACATTAAAAAAATCATAACATATTCATTAAAGAAAAAAAAGCAAAAAATAGATCGATGATTTATTGTATAATACATTAATTTGTTCATTTATTTATTATGATATAGAAAAAAAAACATTGTTATGTTAATTATATGTGTTTTAAAAAAAAAGTATAATGGTCGTCAATATTTCATGTTGTCTATTGTTCGTCATTAGTTTATCACCACAGGAAACGTAAATTTATGCTATGTTTCAGTATTGTCATACCTTGCTCACTATGTGTCGTATTACTATACCTAAACTGATTTAGTTACATATGGAACGTCATTTACTGGCTACAAATTAAACAGTAATAACGATATTTACCTTAAAGCCACTCGGGCTTTAATGACAGAAAAAAAGAAAATATAACTTTTTGACGGTTCATAAGAACGTATTAAGAGGTAATAAACGTAAATGTATTTGTGAAGATTCGTCTTGAGTTTTCGGTAATATTGTTAAAAAAACTGTAAATTTAAACGAATGCAAACCTCTCATTTTTGAGCAGAACGAATTATGGTGGAATGAAAAGAAAAGAAGATTGTGAATACATTAAATTATATTGTATCTTGCGGTCTCTGAAACCAATATACATTTAAATAATTATAAGAAGATTGTAACAATTGTTCAAAAATGAATAACTTATTGTTACACATACTTAACTTAGGGATGCAAATGTTTCCAGTGATCACCATTTCGTTATAGGACACTCGTATTTTATTGTCTATATGTACGTACATTTTTGCTTCATTTTCATAATTTTTAAGAAATTTGTATGGATAGTACTGATGAACGGAGGACTGGATGACTGGAAGACTATATGTTTCAGAGTTTCTTTTAATTTATTTTTTATCCGTTTGTGGTTTCAAAACTCCAGTGGATATAGATATTGTACAAAATCATATAAATTGTCTTCATTGTTTCGAATAAATCAATGTTACTTTTAAGCGACAAAAAAAAAATCAAGCTTTTCGCGCTTTTTATTATTTAAAATTATATTCCCAATATAATTATGTAATATTTTGTGTATAGTTTAAGTGAACATACTGCTACAATTTGTGTTAGGTTCATTTATATATATATATATATATATATATATATGTTTAATCGTAAAACCCCATTTATATAGGTTAAAGGTCGAATTAGTGCTTTGGCGTATGCTGTCCACATAACTTAAATATACAAATGTTTACATTATGTACAATTTTGATCTTTATAAGTAGTATAACCTTAAGAAATTTTAGAATATCTCAAGTTCTAAAATCTGCAGTTTTAGAGCTACCGAAACTTTTGCCTTAGGACATATGGTAATATTGTCTTTCCCAATAATTTTTGAATAATTTTACTTCATCAGTATTCCTTTTTCAGTGTTTAAATTAATAAACCATCAGATTTTAGAGCTGTTTTTTTTTTTTTAAATAAGTCAGATTTTGATTTCAAAACTTTTCTCTGGATTGTTGATACGTCTGTTGATAAAATATTTTTTATTACCTCATTAAATATAGGAAATTAATTGTAGATGAGCTCCGAGAAGTTCTAAATTATTAATCAAACTTTTTTAATTTAATATTTGATGGAATTTATAGTCAAAAGATGGACATCGATTGCTAAGCGTTAGCTTAAATGAAAGTTTATTGTAACTGCTTAAAAGTTCTTTGTAAACTGACGAGAATCTAATTAAAACGATGTATATAAGTTAACATGTGTTGAAACAAAAAAAAATTACACCGAACTTATCCCTTTCGTATCTTTAAATCTGTCATTGACGCACTCTCACTTTTTAATGTTTTTTTTAATTATCTAAAGAATCCAATTTAAAGTTCTTAATCATTTTATAAGAGTTTTAATTTTGCTGCATATTTGTCAATAATTTAATCAGCAGCTTTTAATGTTACTCAATGTTTAAAAAAAAATTAGAAATAAAGTTGAAAACTATGCATTGCAATTGATTCCAATGTTGTTTTGAAGCTGCAAATCTAATAAAATTCTGATTAAAAGCGTATACGAGTAAGTGAGTTCATTCCTGTTTATTTGTTGAAAAGCGTATTTAAAATGGTTTAAATCTGTCTTCAAAATTCAGTGTAGATAGAAGCAGATAATATCTGATTGACGATTTCAAAAATATATGGTTAAAGTCCACTTTATGGGGCGATGGTCGCAGAGCGCCTCTCGACCCCTTAAAAGTTGCGCCTCTATGAGTAGTTTAGGAATCAAATTCAAAATGGCGTCGCTCGCCCCCCTCCTCCTCCTAGGGTGCAAAACATTTTTTTTCAAAATCACTTTTTTCGTCATAACGTGGCGTAAAGTTCAAATTTGATTCGTAACATACTCACAGAGGCGCAACTTTTAAGGGATCGAGGAGCGCTCTGCGACCCACGCCCCATAAAGTGGATTTACGTCAAAAATATATTTCACAAACATTAGAAAAATGCAGTTTGGTATTTTTTAAACAACATTTAATTGGTTAGGGGTTTAAATAATAAATGAAGTCAATTATTGCATGCACAATGGATACTATTGACATTTGAATTAAATTTAACCTTTGTTTAAATCAATTATTTGAACGTATATGGAATAGACGTCGAATTTAAAAAAATATTATGTAGTTTTTATAGTCGACTTATGATATGTGCGAGTACATGATGTGTAATGATCTCGCATATATTTTCTTAATAATATGTTTTTAAAAAAGTGTAGTAAGTTTTTTATATAATAAAATTGTTTACACAAAGTTCTTTTTTTTTTAAAGGATACCGAAATGGTATACGAAAAAAACGAAAATCATTAAAACTTGTTCAGCCTTGTCATTCAAAAAATTAATTTTCGAAGAATTTGTTGAATTTTAAGAAGATAGAAATACAAAGTTAATTGATAATAGTTAGTAATATTTTTTTTACAGGGATTACATCACATATTATTAATAACAGCCGTATTGTATTTTATAAAATGAAATTTTAAAATAAGTTTGTATCTATAATAATATTTAATTTTGAGCAGCCAGAAGTAATTGTAATTATCTCCGAGGTTCGTTTTTTTCCGCATTGAAGTATGCTACAAACTTAGTTTGTTTAAGAATTTAGTACAAATTCAGTCAACATTTATCGTTTTCTGATATGAACAATTTCAAATAATATATACATTATTTAAAAATTCACAGTTCGACTCTTACAATTTTATTAATCCGACTCGAAGGACCATATTTACAGTTTTTGTGGACTTGTTTCTTTTTCGATTTATTGATTTCATTTTTATTTGCCATAACTTTTCTAATTTGTGCATGATATATTAATACTAATTTATTATATATATATATATATAGCTTTATCTAACTATATGGGGCTTTGCTTTATTGTTCATTATTAGTAGCTGATTGCTTTTTATTCCACATTTATAATCACTAATGATTTTTTTTTTTATTGCCTTTACGAAATTTAAGAATATATTAAACTAATTATTGTCCCCTTTTATCACCCTCCTCCTTTAAAATTTTTCACAGTAGCCTTTCTAGGTCAACCTACTCTCAGTACATGGCAACTTGTTTTTATAATATTTGGAGGTACATTAGGTTTTTGTATATTTGTCTTATTTTCTTATTGGTATTATCAAAAACGAAAACGTAATGAAAATGAACGACAATATACGGGTGATGATTCAGTGTGTCGTCCAATTTTAAATAATGGATCAACATTGAAGGACATAATTGAAATGACAACATCAGGTTCGGGATCAGGTAATATTATGCACATATTATGGACAAACAAATATAAGATTCCTGATTGTATCTATAATTATTCATTTTAAAAATTATACCTCAATGTATAGCTGGTCTACCCTTACTTGTGCAAAGATCAATTGCACGACAAATCCATTTAGATGATATTATTGGTAAAGGACGTTTTGGTGAAGTATGGCGAGGACGTTGGCGTGGTGAATTTGTTGCTGTAAAAATATTTTCAAGTCGTGAAGAAAGTTCATGGTTTCGTGAAGCCGAAATTTATCAAACTGTTATGTTGAGACATGAAAATATTTTGGGATTTATTGCAGCCGATAATAAAGGTTTGTGAATTATATTGTAGATAGATTAAAGTTTATGTATAAATATATGTAGGGAATAATAACTTAATGAAACTGTAAATATTTTGAGTACACTTTTGTGAAGTTTATTTGGCAGCTAAGTAAGAAGCCGATTGACCTTCGTTAACATAACATCGACCAATTATTCTGTCTTCATATAGTTTTAGAGGTCGACAGATTTGGTTATCTGTAGTGAAATTAAATGTTAAGGCATATGTATATATGATGGTTATTAGTGATCTTATATTTTCCAGTTGACATATCTATTATAGATAATTTAGTTTACATTTGATATTAAATGTATATTTGATATGGCAAATTAGCATCGTTACCCTATGCGTTCTTCGTTCTATTCACAATTCAGAAATGTTAAAACTGGCAAGATGTGAAGCTTGAAGGTTGCTTGCTATTAAATCTAGAGCCATATAACGGCTGAATAACAGTCTTAAGTTCAGGCGATCAACGTGTTGTATAATGTTTTTTTACTATTGATTTTATTGGGAACCTCGCTGTTCCACCACTAAGTTTCCTTTTCAAATGGGCAAGATAATATTTTGACATCTCTTTGCAAACTATTCCGAATGCATTCCACATTATCTTCGACTCCTGATTTATCTTGACTATTACTGCTTAAGTTATAAAAAGCGGAGTTACATGATGATCATTTCCCATATGTAACTTTAAACATTTTGATTTTTTAATATCGTCTTTTGTATGTTTTTTTTTTTAATTTGATTTTTACTACTAGCAATCTGTAGTAGCTTACCAGATGTTCAAATAATATGCATTACTAATTGGAAAATATTATCACCCTATTGATAGCGAGTGCGAAAATCATATCCACACAAAGAAAAAAAATTGATATGTCGACATCACCCATAACTAGCAGCAATTCATTTAATGTAAGTCCCTATATTAAACTGTTTCCAGACCAGTTGGTTATTTTTTCTGTTAACACCTCTACTAATTCGGTTTACCTCCAGTGAATCCATTTTTATATTTCTACCATCATAAAAGATTAATAATTAAAATTAATCAATAATTTAATTTTATAATCATCTCTCTCTCTTTTCTTCTATGTGACTTATGTTTTGCTTCCGACCTGCCGCCTAATACAAAGTCAGTAACTGAACTCATTAGGACTTGAAATGTCAAGGTTATTCAGTTTGAGCAATATTAACCGTTCTTATTTTCACTTAATCCTGACTAATGTTGTGGGTACATCGTCTTTGAATTCTTTCACCAATTTTATGTTCTGCTATCAGCGAATTAGTAATGATTAAAGGCTATTGCTTTTATAATATAATAGAGGCACGTTCGCCATGCTACGGTTGTTATCATTGACTCTTAATTTTAGCCAGAATATTGTACTCCAATGATATGTTATTTTTGTGCAGATGAAGAAGAAATGATGATGATGAATGGTAACTGGGAACTAAATGAGCATATTCTACAATATGCCCAAAAAATATTGTCGCAGTAGATCTGAGTAATTTTGTCTTGTTAACAGAATCTTTTTATCTGCTAACAATATTTAGTATCGAATTTGTGCAAGTATGGTTATTTTTTTGCCAAACTGAGATCTAGACTAAATTTTATGTCAATAAAACTTCTTTGATGTCTGATTTTTTAATTTTAAAACAAATCTTTACTATTAGATAATGGAACATGGACCCAATTATGGCTTGTCACTGATTTCCATGAAAATGGTTCTTTATTTGATTATTTAACTACACACACTGTTGATATTAAGGGGATGCTTTTGATGGCATATTCAATTGCAACTGGTGTTGCACATTTACATATGGATATTGTTGGAACTAGAGGTACTATCATGGGTATATTATATTTATAAAATTTATTATTGATTTTATTTAGTACATTTAACGAATGCATATTAATTTTGTTTTTTTTTTTTTTTTGTTTGCGTTTTTCTTTTTCTGTTAATTCCCAATAATAATTAGGGAAACCTGCAATTGCACATCGAGATTTAAAATCAAAAAATATACTTGTTAAATCAAATCTTAGTTGTGCAGTCGGTGATTTAGGTTTAGCTGTCAGGCATGATGTTAAAAATGATACACTTGATATACCATCAACACAACGAGTGGGCACAAAAAGATATATGGCACCTGAGGTTTGTAGTAATTTTTTTTTTTTTGTTTTTAACTTATCAATTCTGTTAGTCAGCCAATGGTCAGTGTAAAAGAGAATTTTGCACCTTCTAAAGCTTGAAACTTATTTTTTTTTTCTTTAATTGGTTACAAAAGCCATTATTGTAGCATTTATGTATAGAAATATCAGATTTCTAAAGTTCAATCATTTAAATAATTTATGAACCTGCTTCCGTCCAATTAAAGTTAATATATGATTTTTCTATTTGCTTATTTATATCTATAGGTATTGGACGACACCATAAATACAAATCATTTTGATTCATTTAAACGGGCCGATGTCTATGCATTTGGTCTAATTTTATGGGAAATATGTAGAAGATGTAATATGGGTGGTATTTATGATGATTATCAATTGCCATATTATGATGTTGTGCAACCAGATCCACCTATAGATGAAATGAAAATGGTATGTAAATTTTATTGATCCGCATGTGTGTGAGTGTGCACAATTTGGTTTATCTTAAGCTGTAAATAATACAGTTTTTCATTTACGTTTATTTTCATTCTCGAAATACTAATGAGAATTCAAGTGACATATATTCACCTCTGTTATGAACAACAACATTTTGCAGCATTTAGTATATTTAGCTTCATATTACACATTACTCAATATGTTCGTAGGATGACCAATAAAACAACAATTTATTTCGATGCCTTTTTTGGAGAACGCAAAATACCTTTCAGTTTCGGCAATCACTTCTTCAATGGAGCCAAATCTATTTCCCTGGAGCATGCTTTTAAGGTCTGAAAGTAGTTGCTGGGGGCCAGATCCATAGAATACGGTGGATGGGAAGGCTATTCGAAGTGCATTTCGTGCAATTTTGCCATTTTGACGATCTAATTGTGACTCGGTGCATTGTCTTGGTGAAAGAGCACTTTTTTCTTCTTTATTTGGGGTCGCTTTTTTTACAATGCCCTCCTTCAAACGTACCAATAACGCCTTTCTCAAGGTAATCGACGAATAAAATCCGTGCGTGGTCCGGAGGCCAAACTCTTACCAGCTGACATTTGTTTTTGGTCATCACCATTTGGTGATTATTTTTTTTATGTTTTCTGGAACAATTGCCGAATTTGAGCGACCAGAGCATTCAACATCATTGATGTTTGTACGGCAGCGCCATTAAAACGCAATGCTTTATCAATACACGAAATTCAGATTTTTCCATCTTTTTGAAAATCACAAAAGTACTAATTAAACGTGAGATTGTCTTGGTACTTCCCAAAAATCAGATGGATTTGTCAATAGTGTCGCCATCTATATGTCATCCTACGAACTTATTGAGTGATGTATTATTTGAACACATTGAATCTGGCGATCAAAACACTTGAGATGTACATCATAAAAGTTCTGCTAATGCTAAGACATGCATTCTGTTAAATCTACAATAGATGAACATTTTACGGAAATATGATGCCAAATAATGCAATTGGACGAGATTATATGCTTTCCCATAGAGAATTCAAACTAAATTCACATACCTTAAGTTGTTATGTTGAAATTAATTCGCCATTATATCAATGGAAAAGTGTCAATGGGGAAAAAATGTACCTCAAGATTTTTAATTTAAAAAAAATTGCGTTCAATATCTTGATCGCCGACGAGATTTAATATCGCAAAGTGTAAAATAATACTGATCTAAATATTTATGCTTTAAAGATACGAGACTAAGAAAAATTGGTACATATCGCTGTCATATTTTCTTATGTGGTTACTTATGAGGAATGGTGTTGGTGCTGAAACAGATGTTGGGTTTGGCGTACAAAAAATTCAGAAATATTATAGAATATGACAATCGTAATTTCAAAAAAAATAAAAAAATAAAGTTTCGTATCTTTAAAACTAATTGTTTATCGGTACATAAAAACTGATCATATTATAAATTTAATATTTTGTCAATAGATATATGTACTTAACAATTTTCTAATTTATTAGAGATGACTGCCCAAGAACAAATAACCATCAATAAGTATTGAGTCTAGTACTCTTCGATGACGCTAAATGCTTCCGCAAAAAGTAATGGTCGAGATAAAAATATGAATGATACTCGTACACTTGTAATGGTTCTAAAGTTCGTTAAGAACTTATAAAAAACAACTACTTTTCTCACAACTTATATAAATTCTAGATTCGGAAGTGTCACAAGCTTCTTAAACGACTTTCCACCAACATTCAGCAAATTTCTCCAAAAACCATTACTACTTAAATATATTTTTTTTAATTAATTCGATTCTAGGTTGTTTGTACTCAAAAACTACGTCCAAATGTACCAAATAGATGGCAATCATCAGGTGTATTATGTAAATTGGCTAATGTAATGAAAGAATGTTGGTATGATAATCCAGCATCAAGACTAACTGCATTAAGAATTAAAAAGACTTTGGCTAAAATTAGTGTTGATGAAAAGATAAGAATGTAATAATGAAAGTGTTATTTTTTAAGTTCGTGAATTTTATTAGTTTTTTTTTTTTTTGCACATTTTAACAAAGCAGAATTTATTCACAATAGCAAAGACACAGAAGTATAATAAATTGTTTGATTGTATTGAAAATTGTTCGAATTAATAATAAAAGTAATTAATTGAATATACTAATTAATTGCAATTTGTACATAATAAATAAGTTAATTTCAATATTGCGATTTCATTATTATTGAAGAGTTGTCGACACTCCTTCCGGTATTACTATTATTTAAATAATTTGTCTAAGTACTCGTATGTAATGTACAAATTCTATTATTATAGAAATTTTCAAATTACATTTTCAAATTTAATTATTATGCGTTCGTGAGTATTTCTCAATAAAATCAATTTATTTCACCTATTGAAACTATTTGCTACATTTTTGTCAATATTTTAGCATTCTGCTCTGTTAATAAATGCGATAGAAAAAAAAATAATAGGATTCACACAACTACCTTTTAAGGCTAGTACTCACCTGATTGGAAACGAAAATTTTCATTCAAATTTGACACAAATTTTCGCTTGGCGAAAGGAAATAAATCACAGAAATTTGTACCTAAAAATCGATGACATCATTTATTTCGCATAGAAAATGTGATAGATTTTTTTTTTCCAGTATTCAGTATTTTAAATTATTTATTTATATTATTAACATACTATCGAAAGAAATAAAAAACTATTTATAAGCATAGAAATAATATATTAATTAATATATAATTACTTCTATTTTATTTATATTTAATAATATAGATCTTTATTGTATACGCGTTGTAAAATGGAATGTGTAATGAATAATATATATGTACTGCGAATTCTACAAACACAAGCATTTTCGTTTGTAGAGATGGTAATTTTCGTTCCCAATCAAATGGATTACTAGCCTTTACTAGCGTGTGATAGTATAAAATTTAAGGATTGTATTTTTAATTTTTTAAACTAACTAAATTTAAAGGAATATTTAATGTGAATTATTTTATTTATAAATAATTATTAACAGAACAATCGACAATAGTGTAGCAAAGACACACGGTTACGGTAAATGTAAATAAATTAATTTTATTACTAAATGAATGAATTTCATTGCTATTGGCACATAATAAATTGTACACATTTCATTGCAGTCAATTAGTGCATTTGTAAAATAAAAAAAAAATTATTTTACTTATTGGAAATTCCCTGATGTGCCCTTGCTAATTGTTGTGTAGACTGTTCCATTAAATTTTATGAAATTTTTTATCATAAAATTAATGTTTATATAATAATTGCGACGAACTGTTCGCATTTATTAACATTAATTGTATTTAATATACAAATTGATATCGATGTGATGTTGTCTTATATTTGTGGTAGCTGTTATTATTTAAGCAATTCTCTTTTAATGAGTATACGATAAAATATTACTTAAAATGCATTTTTATTTGATTATATAAATTGATTAATTTTGTGATGGCATAATATGAAATTCAAGAATTTTGTTTCCATTATTTCAATTAAATTTAGAATGGATTAAATTAGTAAAGAGGTCGCGGTTTTAATATTTACTAACAATAAAGAAATTAATTTTATTGAGAAATGCATAAATGTTTATCAGATTTTGAATAAAATCAAACAGTAACCATACAATGTCATATGTATTATGTGCAGAGTAAGATAAATTAATTAAATTTTTAATATTTTGACTTACAACATAACTGTTCTAAAAGGTGCAATAAAATCATTCTGGCAGACTTTAGTACAGTTTTCAGATGCCCATATCTTCGCAATTAAACAATTGAATTGTATAAAATAAAAACTAATAAATTAATTACAAATATACAATGCAAATGGTCAATTATTTAATATTATAGAATGTGCATTTATCATTAAAATCAATTTGTTACAGTTATTGATACTGCGTGTCTTCGATAAATTATTAATAATTTTCATTTTAGTTAAATGTTTCATAATGATTTAGTCTTGTATTATGCACGTATTTTCACGAATGTAAATGTGTGAATTGAATCATGTAAATTAAACTATGTCATAAAATTTAAATAATTTTGAATTTAACGATAAGTATTATGTTATTAAATTCCGGAGTCTGGACACTGCTTTCACTACAATAATGCATTTTTTTTTATTATCATCATAAAATTGCATTTTATTATATTCGACACACACATTGGTAGTTTAATATATATATATATAGACATTTGTGATAAGCATTATAATATTCTTATTATTATAAAATCGTTTTGTTTTTATCAGTATATTTTAACATAAAGTTTTTATAATTATTATTAATGAACCTTGCTACTGATGTAGTGTCCAAATAACATCTATAGGACGTTCAATCGTTATTTGATTACGTGTGTTTCCACCGGAAACACGATCACAGTATATATTAATTATGAGCGTGCGTGATCGTCTTGATCTGTAGTTTTTCAATTGAAATACATGTGCATTGCTAGTGGTATATTAAATATCGAAATTTCGCATAATTTGTGCCCTTATGTGCTAACATTTATTAATGTTTAACTTTATGTCTATACAAAGTAAATTAATTACAATATATTGCGGTAATAATTTATTTTATTTAGTACCAAACATAACTGTTGTAAATCTCTGCAATACCTTCCATCATTATTTGCAGACTTTTTAGTACATATTTTTTTTTTTTTTCAAATCTCAGAAATTCACAATAAAAAATTTTTATACAATTTCTGAAATTAATTTGAATTTTAGTGCACACTGCTAATTACCTAATGTTATGCTAATTTAGTGCATCGGTAATTAAAAAAAAAAAAAGACAACATTATTAAATTTAGTGATGATTTTTTTTTTTTTTTGCATATTTTTTCCCCTCCTCCTGTCTCTCTGTTCAGCTAATAAACTTTGACACACAACTAAACGATTTTATATCTCTTTTAAAAATGCTAATCATTAATTTAAGTAATATATTGATAAAATATTATATCGATAGATAATTCGATAAAGAAAATACCTCTTATTTTTTTGATTTAATTTATTAAATCATTAAATAATTTATAAAAAAAATAATATTAACATATTTTTATAATTGCAAAATATGAAGAAAAAAACGGAGAAAAATATTTACAGATTTCCATTGAAAAACAGCATTAGTTGCTATAGTTTTTTTTTTTTTTTGATATCATTTTCAAAATTTAAGGGAAAAAGTGTACATTATTTAATTTATTATTATTATAACACGTCGTATAGTTCAATTGGAAAAGTAAATTTTAAGTAGTTTGCTGCACTTCAATATATTCAAGGTATCTATTTTTTGTGAAATTGTAGACAGAATTGGTCAACTATTTTCAATCTTTTAACGAATGGGAACATCTAGGCCATTCAACACGTCTTTGCATTTACATTCGCCAGTTGAAATTCGATCACAATATATGTCAATTCCTTGGCACGTGATCAAGGCTAAAAAAAAATATTGGTTAATTCAGTTACAGGCAGGCACCTAACCAACAAAACTATGTAAATAAATCTCATCATCATCATCGTCGTCATCATCATGTTAACTCGTACGCCACAAAAAACATACAACAATGTTAATTTGCACTTACCTAAATAATATATTTGTCATAACTTATGTAATATTAAATGTCAACTGAACATTATTTACTGGTATATTTTGAAATGTATAGTTGATCGGTAAAATATTTGAATAATTCGGTAGACTGAACGGTAAAGACACAGGTATCTATTTATATTTTTTTTAGTTTTGCGTTACTATCCCTTGAATCCATTGTCTACTACTTTGCAAATGTACTCAATACCGTGAATTTTCTATTTAACTAAATAAATTCAGGAATTCGCGGAATTATGTAATAAATTACAAATGAGTGTTCTGGTTATGTAAACATATTGTCAAATTTTTTTCTTTTAAAAAAAACGTTTTGCATTCAGTAAAAA
This sequence comes from Penthetria funebris, assembly GCA_027564355.1. Classification (NCBI taxonomy): domain Eukaryota; kingdom Metazoa; phylum Arthropoda; class Insecta; order Diptera; family Pleciidae; genus Penthetria; species Penthetria funebris. The sequence continues at coordinate 16,491 of JANSTX010016020.1, forward strand.
AAAAAACAAATACCAATTTAGATCATGAATTTTTAAGCACCTGACAGATTTCTGTGTATTATTCTGTAATTCATAAGTATTTTGTCACATGAATTTCAAATTAAAATTTCGGCTGTTGGCGTATTCATCATTCATTTTACTATTCTCGTGTGGATTTTTCTCTTGTGGTTAGTATTAAATACGAGGTTCGGAAAATACGATAAGGTGTCTTTTTTATAAGAGTAGTTTATCTAACACGATTAAATTTGAAAGCACATTCATACACCGTACGCACTGTCCTTTAGCATCTTATTGCCGAGGATGTGTGATATTGATTATATAATTTTTAAACCATGATTATATTAAGTGTAGCCTTTAGGGATAATTCCCAAAAGTAAAATTCTTGTTCCAATTCATTTTTTTTTCCGAATAATGAAATAGCATTTCATTGAACTTTACTCTTTTATTTTAATAATAAATAAATTATATTTACTTATCAGATTTGCCAAGATTTATATTAATAATAATAATAATAATAATAATAATAATAATAATAATAGTAATAGTTTTAAATAATATAGTAAATAACACAACAATTCCATAGATTTTATAATAAAGTTAAATAGACAGCAAAAAAAAATATTGAAAGCATAATTATTTAAAACAATAATGATGAAAACACATATCCAAAAAAATACATGCAATAGTTTACTCTGTAAGTTGATTATTAAAACAAAAAATTAAAAACATTT
>JANSTX010016031.1:0-17214 GCA_027564355.1 Penthetria funebris
ATATATGATGGTGTGATGGTGTTAATTTTGTGTTTGTCCACTGGTTGAAAAAACATCTCTCCAACAAACTAGGTTACTGAGGGTTTATGTTTCACACAACAAAAGCTTTCAAATAAATAAGAAGATAATAATAATTGATCCTACATTTTACTGATGGTGAATTTCAATTATAGAGTTATTTGAGTTCACATTTGATGTTAAATGCATATTAGAAACGGCTAAGTAACCATGAACATGTTAAGAGTATGATGTTAACTATTTTAGTGATTCATTAATAATATTTTAATATTCTTTAAACGCGTAGAAATTAAGCTGGGTTAATAAAATTGCTCGAATACACAAAAAAAAATGATTTAATTAACATATCACTATAAAATATTTTATTTTTAATATATCAATTTATATTAATAATATTAAAGTATCTAATTAATTGAGACAATATTATTATAGGTGCGGTGAAATTGATATTATTTTAAAATATATCAAATGTTTTTTTTTTCTTGAGTCAATATAATCATAATGGTTGACCTTAGCTTTTATTATGGTTAAATATATTATATACGTAGTCCTTCTTAATAATATATACTCTAATTTTATGTACTACGAGTATAACCATAATTAAATAAAATTGTCGGTTTACTAACAGTTGAAAACTAAAAGCATTGGTCAACGTCAGCAATTGAAAGTACATTAGTACATATATAGTAAAACCTATACCAAAATCAGATTGATTACATATGAAAAATTTAAATCCGTGGACATTTAAATACAATATAAAATATTTAAAGAATTATTGATGGAAATAATTATGAATGCATATATTTACCGATCATTGATTATATTTTTATTACCTTGAAGTGGTTTATTTTCGATTTATATGTAACTTTTATTCCATTTCCATAAATAATGTATGATATGTATGACAATTCGTGTGTTCAAGTTGTTTTTTAATCTGAAAAAGTATATATGGGCATAATAAACTAGATTTTTGTTGTATGTTTTTCGTTTGAGTGGCATTTAAGCATGACTTAAAGTAGTCAATTTATATTCTGTAAGTTGATTTTTCTTTTTTATAATATGGGTTTGTTTATTATTAAAGTTAATTAAATAAATATTTTAGATATATTTTAGCATTCTAATAGTGCTCAGGACTTTACTCCAAAAATTTAAAAATCAATATGGAAAATCTTAATTCTGTAAAAAAAATTGAATGACCGAAAGAATAAATGCAATCTGCACTAAATTTACGTAATGTGGTATAAAGTAAGAAATGATTATTAAGTTTTGTTTACATATTTTCATATGAATTAGCTGTTGACCTTTGTATACACCAAAAATGTCTTAAGCAGTACTTCTTATTACGATTAATTTAAATATGAAAAAATGACTGAATGAATTGTAATATAACCAAGATTCGTTAGTAAAATTGTGGTATTCGCTATACCACTTCAGTGTGATTATTATTTAATCTTCGAGTCTCTGTTATCATAATCTCAAGCACAACACCTTATCTCGATATTTATGTTTTGTATTTGTATGACTCAAAACTTATTTAATATCAAATACTTAGATGATACGGTTAAGGTTAATTTATTACTTAAACTTACTTTTAATCTATCCATTTTGGATTTTTTTAAAATCCTAGTTAATAATTGTACTGAAATCTTAAATCTTGCAAAGGTCGCGGATGGGATGGGTGTAAATAAGGATTAAAAATTACTAATAAAGAAAAATCACAATTATTTAGCATACAAAAAAATTACAATTTATTTCTAAATTATTTCCTTTTATAATAAATATTCACTGTACATATCACAATTATTTATCTTAATGAATTAAATTAATTAAATAACTAATTAATTAGTTTACTTCAGTTATTTACAAAAATTATTTTAAAAAATTAGAAGTAGTGTAATATGTATGATATAGTTAGTCATATATATTTTTTATTTATATAATAAATAATCAAACACAAAGCTTTTTAATAAATTTATATTATAAATGTTTATTATTATAATTAATAGGTTGTTTTTTAATTTTTTTAAAGTTTAAATTTGCATATAAGTATATATAATTTATTAATTAACGTAATGTACACAATTATTATTTATAAATTATTTACACAAATTATTTTATTTTATTACACTAAATAGGCTTGCACATGTTGTTTATTGTTATTACTATTACTATTAGTATTATTATTATTATTTATATTTGCTAAATTTGGTATTGTTGCTGTTGCAGCTGAAGAAGATGATATTGAGGATGTTGTAGATGATGATGATCTCCATGATGGCCGATGTAAACCAGTTACCATATTATTAACATTTGTTTCTAAGCCACTATAATCAGAATCAATACTTGAATAAATATGTTCTGAAGGTGGACGATTTGATTGATGTAATTGTAATTTTAATTGTTGTGTAGCATCAATTAAATTATTATTATTATTGCTATTACTATCACTATTATTATTATTATTAGTATTATTATTATTATTATTATTATTATTAAGTGTTCCACGTCTTTTTGGACGTGGACTTGGTGTCGCAGTTGTTGCAGATGAATAATTTATATCATCTTGCGATAATTGTTGATGATGCTGTGGTTGCAATTGTTGTTGTTGTTCAGATTGTTGATAATATGATGGTGGCGGTTGTGCTTGTCGAAATAATAAAGTATTACTAGTTCCACCAATACCGGCACAAGGACTTGGTGTATGTTTAATTCGTTGTTCCATATTCATATGAGTTAAGTTGTGATTAAAATTTGAATGGTGTTGAACTTGTTGCTGTTGTAGTTGTTGTTGTTGTTGTTGTTGTTGTTGTTGTTGTTGCTGCTGCTTCTGGTGTTGAAGTGGTTGTTGTTGAATATGAGATTGATTAATACTAAACTGCTGTTGATTGTGATGATGATTATGATCTATTGTGTAATTATTACCATGGTATGGTGATAATTCTGTATTTGATGGCATTGCATAGCGTAACTTTTCCCAGAAATAACGATCCGATTTTCTTATACGATTAACTGATGTTGATTTTAAATATGGTAATAATTCAATATCGTTTTCGGCTTCTAATAAAACATCTAAATCTTCAATAATAATTAACTTAAACAATTTGTTTTTTATTGATTCATGTATAGCATGCCGTAATTCAAATTGTATCCATTCTGTTTGCAAAAAGTTTCGTGACAATATCAAAATAATACGTTTTGATAATCGTGCAGTGTCTAATATTTGTAAATATATTGTTTCTGAAGACAAATCACGATATTGCAAACATAAGCGTAATTGTGTATGTCCCATTTCTAATTCCGGTAATAAATCTCTTTGTAAAAATTCATAATCCTTTGGTGAATATAACAGCAGTGCATCATATAATTTCTCTGAATCATCTGCAGCACCATAATTTCTAGTAGTACCACCAGAACTGCTACCACCAAATAAACGTAAACCATATTTTGAGAACAACCATATACGTAATGGTTCACGAAATAGAAAGCATATTATCAATATTATTAATAAACATATTAATGTTAATGTTATTATTAATAACGGTATATACATTGTAGGTAAATTTGCTGACAATAATGAATTATTTGTATAATAATTATTGCACACTATTAATGATAATTGTGTTTGATTAAAATCTAATTCACGTTTGACAGAACCATCAACACAATAAATGTCTTGAATATCATTGATAATAATCGCATTCTCTGATACAAATGGTATTAACTCATAAAGAAAATTACAATGACATGTCCATACATTACGACCAATTGATAATGATTTTAAATTATATTTATTGTTTATTAAATATTGATTATTATTGAGATCATTATGTAGGTGGATGTTATTATTAATTTTATTAAATAATTGTAATAAATTAATTTGTAAAATACGATTGCCATCCAAACGTAATATTTCCAATGATTTTAATTGTACAAATGTGTCATTGGAAATTGTTTTCAATACATTATTATGTAAATATAATTCTTTTAAATTTTGTAATTGTTCAAATTCATAGCCGTACAAAATTTGCAATTGATTATCATTTAAATGTAATAGTTGTAGTGATTGTAATCCAGTAAATGTACGATTTTGTATTGAATGTATTTGACTTGCATTTATAAATAATGATTTTAAATTTTTTCGCCCAATAAATGCATGATTTTGTAATTCTTTTAAATCATTACCATCTAAATACACTTCAGTTGCATCCATTGGTATACGACGATTTGTTAAAAAATCTAAAGTTTTCATAATTGTTGGTTGCTGATCTAAATAGTCATTATTATCATTTGCCATATCAATATCATTAGTTTTAGTTGTTGTTACTGATGATGATGTTGATGGTATAACTCCACAATCAACAACATTTGTATTCCATGTTTGATCATGATAGCATGTACAATTTGTTGGACATGTCATTTCGCAATCACATGCATCAAAATCGCAGCAATGACATAAAGCAAAACAATGTGATTGATATTGGCATAGAAAATCTTTCTGTTGCAATTTCATAATTGGTCGGATTGGCGTACCACGTGAATGTGGCATAATGCAATCAATGTTCAATAAATCCATTATACGTGGATGTTGATTGGTTGTTAAATTATTAATTCGTTGTAACCATTCCATTGTACAATCACATTCAAATGGATTACCACCTAAATAAAATTCTGGTAATAATTTCTCCTTAACATCATTGATATTTGATGATGGTGATAATATTGAATTTTTTGGTGGCGCCAATCTTAATGTATTTATTTGTAATTTTGCTAAACGATTTGCATATAAATCAACACGTGCCAAATTTATTTTATCAATAAAAGTATTTTGCTGTATTTGTTCGATTTGATTATTATTTATAAATAATAATTCAATACTATTTGGTATTGATATTGAACTTATCTCCTTAATTCGATTATGACTTGCATCTAATGTTTTTAAATTAATTTCTTCTTGCAATTTATAGTAATTACCTAATGCCTCAATATAATTACCATGTATGTCCAGCCACTTTAAATTTGATGGTACAAACGCATAATCAAACCATACTAAATGATTTTCTGATAAATTTAACCATAATAATGATGCTAATGTTGCAAATACACCATTTATATCGGATAAAAAATTACGATCCAAACGTATCGCTTCCAACTCTTGATTTTTATCAAAGGAACCATGTTCAATTGATTGTATGCGATTTTTTGCTATATTTAATACACTAAGACGTGGTAAATCCCAGAACATACCTTTTGTAATATTTCCAATTTGATTGTCAATTAAACGTAAACCAGTCAATTGATGTAAATTACGAAATGAACCATTTTCAAAGGTTTTAATTTGATTTTCACCCAAATCTAGTGTACGTAAAACAGTTAAATCTTGTAATGCAACAGGTACACTAGTCAATTGATTTGAACTTAAATCCAATTCCTTTAAGTCAGAAAAATTTTTAAAAACACTTGGTTCAATTATATTTATCAAATTATTATTTAATGTTAATTTTGACAATACGTATAATCCATTAAACAATTTATTATCCAATGTATGTAAACGATTTTCAGCTAAATTTAATGTATGTAAATTATATAATGGTAAAAATGAATTCTCTTCAATCCAACCAATTGAATTATTTTGTAAATTTAATATTTGTAAAAAATATAATTCTTTAAATGTTTTTGAATCGATACGTGTTAGTGCATTATGTGCTAAATTCAAGACAATCAATCTTATCAATCCTGAAAATGTTGTATTATCAATATGATGTGATGATAATTGATTTCCACTTAAATCCAATATTAATAATTCCTCTAATCGATGAAATATTCCTTTTGGTAATTCAAATAAATCGTTAAATTGTAAATGTAATTCACGTAAATCTTTTGTATTTGTGAATAATTCATTCGGTATTGTTTCTAAATTATTAAAACTTATATTAAATATACGTAATGAATTTAAATTACGTAAAGAATCTTGTGAAATTTCTGTTAAATTATTGTGTTGTAAATACAATTGTTGTAAATGTCGTAGTTTACCAATTGTCCAATTTTTTTGAATTGAACCAAATAATTCATTTGAACCTAAATCCAATATTTGTAATTCACTACTTATGCCATCACAAAATTTTTCTGAAAAGCCAATTTGTTCAAATGATCGTATACGGTTTCGGGTAAGGTTCAATTGTTGTAAATTATGCAATAAACAAAATGTACCGTCAGGTATTGAACGTAAATTATTATCACTTAAATCCAATGATTGTAATTCTTTTAATATATCATCATCATAACTACTACTAATAATATTATTATTTACGCCACCAATGTCTTTTTTATTAGACCCATTAATGCCGCCACTGTTTTTATTACCACTACTATTATCATCATTCATATACACAATATCATTTGTTGAATGTAAAATATTCGCACGTTGAAATGAATCTGTAAACAATTCTAAACTTTTACCAGGTCCCCAGTCCAAATTTCTGGTAATAATTGTTAATTTTTTTAATGTTTTAAGACCAGCAAATGAACCGCCATTTATTTGCAATAATTTACAGTTATCGATTATTAATTCATTTAAATTTGTAAATTTTAAAAATACATTTTTGGCCAAATGACTTTCATAGACGGCATTATTAATATTATTACTATAATTATCATTATCATGACATTTTATTTGTAACTTTGAAGTTCCTTCAGCATCTTGTAAATCTAAACCAGACCTTTCTAACACTTTCAAATGACAAATTGTTTGTGATGTACGATTATATTCCCAGGAACACTGTGATGCAATTCTATCAATTTGTAATATCAATAATAACGGTATTATTATCGTATATCCAAACATTGTTGAATTTATCATTAAAATAATTTTGTTTTTTTTTTATTATTGTATTGATGGTTGTTTCTGTTTTTAAAACGGAATGTCCATGTTTTATACTATATTGATTTTTTTAATATTTACATTTTTTTATAATTATTTATTCTATTTATTTCAAATAGTTACGAAAACACAATTATATACACCAATTATTGATTTTAAATAAACACATTATTATCATACAGATTATTGGAAAATCATTTCTCAAGTTTTTTAAATTAAAATATTACGTCAGTTTTCTACTATTTATATTAAAAACTAAAAATGTTTTTTTACATTATAAATGTTTTAATTACTATTTTAACGTAAACTTTTATTTAGTAAAATTGATACATGTAAACAACACGACGCTCCAACAGTAACTAAATTAATATATGAAATGTTTAAAAATGGTAAAAGAAAATTTTAGGCTTGTCGGAAAACTTGAAAGTTTAGCTTTTGAGAAAAGTGATCTCAATAATTTACTGCACGTTATTTATTCTCTGTTACTCCAATGTTTAAGCTTATTAGAAATGTTCGTCACAGCATGTACCATTGCCCATGTAACAAAAGAATTTCCAGGAGAAAAATATAGTAAAATTCTACTTTGCTTGCCAAAATGTTGGGAATTATTTTACTAAATGTTATTGATCCTATCTCAAAAAAGTGTAAAACAGAGTATAAATAAATGAGTTCATTATTTAAATCTGTGAGTAAAAGAGAAAAGTGCAACATTATGTTGAATATTACTCATGGCGAAGTTCGGTATGTACATTTTATTTGATATCCTCTTAGCATAAAATGAGACTGCACTTATCGAAAGAGAAAAACATTAAATTGAGTAGTTTAAGAAATATACATATGTTTCCAATAAGTTAAAATACAAAAATACAAAATCAAATATAAATTGAAGGTACACTTTGTTTATGATCATATTTTTCTTTAATAAATATAATAAAATTAATATGTATAGAAGAAAAATTGAAAATAAGTCACATCACATTATGTATATTTATTGTCATGGTTGGTATAGTAAGGCAATAGTATAAACAATTACCGGAACTCATTTAATATGTAATACAATAGGAGTAAACCTGCAATCAATTCAAAAAATATTCTTATACTCATTAGCTCTAAATATACGCCATTAACTGATATACAGTCTTATAAACGATTGTGGGTTTATCACTATTATGTCATGTTATATAATAGTCGTCTCGTCATTTCACATGCCACCCCGTGAGTAATTTTTTAAAAACTCATTTATTGGTATTATATCTAAAACCAAACTTGATCAAGTCTCTGCAAAGAAATACTAGTCTAAATTATAATGCAAAAATGAAAACAGATATAGGTACACCAACAGCAGGAAGAGAATGACTGACAGAAGCAAAACAAAAATGTTAACTGGTTGTATATGGGTAATTTGTCTTAAGAATACAAAAAAGAAACTGATCAAATGACAGCATCGAGCCTATAATTAACAGCCAAAAGGAAAAACCAGTATACAATGTTAATAAGAAACCAATTATCTCTTACGAAAATAAATTAGTTGGTGTAGAATTGACTGTCATTTGTGAAAACCCGGATGTAAAACTGACTAAATATATGGTACAAAAAACTAGTAACACAGTACAAACTTACACGCTAAGACTTGCTTGTCTCCATATAACTTGAGTAATAGATTTATACTTACAACGTCAATAGGTTAACATTGTAACATGTACAGTGCATATGCGATGCAAAGGTCAGCATTACGATTTTAATTTGCCTTTTTTATTATGTATTTAATATCAAATGGGACCTCAAATAACTGTAATCAAAATTTATTAACAGAAAAATATAATATCAAACATAATTATTATATATTGTATAATTATTATTATATATTTGAAAGTTTCAGTAGAGTGATGCATAAATCCTCAGCTACCAAACACGAAAATAACACCACCTTTTTAGACTCGATCACTGGATATATTATTGACATTAAAGTTATCGAGTTACAGATAATACCGTATCATTAAAGACCGATCAGAATTAAGGCATTCAAAATTCATTCGCCGTCATCTATGAGTTTGTTATATATATTTTAGAATACAATGTGCATTTTATGCCTAAAGAAATATCAAATATATCGGCTCTGCTAAGTAACGCACACTATCAGCAATGCAACACAAATCGTCAACTGCGTCGCATTCGAAGCATGAATGTTGTCGTTAATGAGTTTGTTATATTGTATAAATTTTAAAATACAATCCAGATCATTTTATGCCTAAAGAAATATGAAATACATCAGCTGCTAAGTGACACACACTATCAGCAATACAAAACAAATCGTCAATTCCGTCGCAATCGAAACATGAATGTTGAGTGACGTTTCTGTCATTGTCTATATTTTTAACCAAACTTCTGATATATATTATTAAACTTCAATAAGAATTGTCAGAAAATTGAAGTTTTACTTGATAAAGACAGTCAGTCAATCTACAGCATTCTTAATATCATCATTTATTTTTATGGTACACGGTGCAATTTATCATAGCACGTGTTCTGCTAATAAATATCGTCTATGTAGGATTGGTCTACCATCACAAAAGAAAAGTGAATGAATCTTAACAATATCATAAAAATGCTAACACAGTAATATTCATAAGTTAGAAATATGAATGTACACTGTTATTATATTTTACATGCTCTAAATTTTTTGTTGTTACGTCGGAAGCGTGTGTAATAATTCCAAATTACAGACAGACGATAATAACAATTCCAAATTACAGACAGACGATAATATTTTATTCACATAGCATAATAGTTGAGGTAGGATGACTTTGTTAATATTTCTCAGCGTATAACATTAATTTGCAAAATGATAATTATTTGATTCCAAAACGTACAATGGTGAAAACGACTGATTGCAACCATGCAAGGCATTGATGATTTAACATTTTATAATGCCATATAATCAAAGTTAACATTACAAACACAAGTCGCTAACATTGCATGTATACCTAAATGAGCTTCTGCTTCCATAAGCAAAATTAAAGAAAACTATGTATTCACTTAATGTATGAACAAAAATCTAAATTCAATATTAATACCACATTTAATTTACTTTAATTTACTTAAATACTATAAAGATATAAATAAAATTCATTTATCACTAATAAATTTCAATGAACGTACATAAATGTATATAAGACAATGGAATATAACAAAATGAAATTCTAAAAGAAAAATGTGAAAGTAGAATCTAACTTAATCACAACAAACCTAATAAAAACAAAATTACGTTACCAATTACGATGGTCTTGTTATTCAATTTTGCACGTCTGAAATTAATAAGGTGAAAAAATAGAAATAATTATCACTACAGAAGATAAATACAGGTACCTTGTTATAATATAACTCGTATATAAAATGTTAAAAATTCTACCAATATCACGTTCCATTGGCTACGTGAGATTGATTTTCAAATTTATATGACTGCATTTTTGTTTGTACTTATTTTTATTTATTACAAATTTTGACTACATGATTATGTTATGCTGCTGCATAATTGTTAATAGTTCTCATACTTTATTCTTCTCTCACTGAGCTGCATTTGATGCAATTATTTTTTTTTATATTCTTTAATACCATTATTATGCAAGTATATACTCAATTAAATTAAATTTATAACTCTGCAATTTTGTTCAACAATTCTTATAATTTTATTAAGTTTATCTTCGTTTTTATCTTTATTTTTTTATCTTCATTTATTATCATTTTATATAAATCTTATAAATTTTTAAAATTTTCTTCTGTTTTATAATAAAAGACTAGATAAACATCGTTTATTTTTCTTTTACATATTATTACAATATAATAACAACTAAAACTAAATATTCTCGTAATATAATTATAACAAACTAACATTGATATAAAAATAAAAATCAAAAACGAAATCTTACATGCATCTCATCATTTTCAGAAACTATACGTGAAGACATTTCTAAGTGATTATCATCACTAAACATTGCAGTGAATATTAAAAGGAGAAGATAAAAGAATGTTAGAATATTTGATAAAATATAAGAACGTAGTATTCAGATAAGTAAACTAAACCACTTCTCGAGATTGGTTTTAGACAAATGTTATAATAGTAAATAAAAATTAAATTTAAATATGTATATACAATGAAAATCGTAGTCAAAATTGCTTTATTTTGAAAAATGCATTTGCTGTAGCTTTTGGCTAAAAAAGTGATTGATAATATTATACCAAGAAATTTGTATTAACATTTTTCTATAAGCTGATTATATTATAAATATGAAAATGTGAAAAATGTTTTAAAACAGTCTCCTTCTGTGCCTTATAATGAAAGAAAAATTATATACCCTCTATATTTCAATTAAATTTTAAACTATTTATATACTACAACAACCTGCTTATGCTACTCAACCATAATTAAAAGTTCTGTTAATTAAATCCTTGAATGCAATTAGTGTTTTAAAGAACTTTTTTCTACTTTTCGAGAAAAAAATTGAATCCAGAGACTACAAGTTAAAGTTAGTGTATATTTTATATATATATATATATATACTCGTATATACTATTCAATTTCAATAGCAAGGATGAAGGGAAAAAGTTGATCATATAAGCATAATTAAAAGTATAAAATTATTTCAAATATACACGGGAAATATCAAAAAAAGAAGAAAAGAATAATATAGGAAAATTTACCCTCGCTTCCAGATTTTCTTTCGCTTTGTTTTTTTTTTTTGTTCTGTGCAAACTTAACGAAGACGTAAAATAGGAAATGAAAAACCATTTGACTTATAAAATGATATGATGCCAAGTGGTGGATAGAAATATATAAAACTGTACATATATATAATAGTAGTGTATATTTTGAGGGGACGATCATATTATAGCCTTCTATTTACTATTCAGTTAAAGAGTCGCATATACCTCCTTAGGGTAAAAATATTTATTTAATGATATAAAGGATTCACTTCAACAAAATGAATGAATAAATGAATGCAGCAAGCATACAAGCAAACAAATAATATAATATACTAAAAAAACCTAGGGGAAGATATATACACAATTATAGTTAAAACATGAACACGCATAAAATGTGTATTTGCACTCTTGGCACATAAATAAAAAAAGAGATTTTCTATAATGAAATGATAAAATTGAATAGGTTAATGCGAATATATAGTGTGCGTAAATTCAAACATCATGCAAAATGCAGTTTTAATCAGTTTTTCTAGCAATATACTCCACACTCTTATATATTCATTTAATACTTTTTCTTTTTATATACTTTTTTTATGTTATATTGATAAATCACATAAAGATTATTAGTTTTGAAGATATATTTTTTCGATTTAATCGATAGTTCATATAACTGCATATATGCATCTCTTCAATATGCCATGAAAATGTATGTAACAGAAATATTAATTTAAATTCGAAAATCTACATGATATAATGAATGAATATTTGTTTTGTAATGGATAGCATTAATAACCGAAGGTGAATTCGGACCTCCATTATAAAAATTTTGTAGATGATATTTTATACGATGTAAATTAGAAACTAAAAATAAACATATTTAATCAGCAAATTATTAGTATAATCAAGGTCATGAAGAGGTGAAACTTGATTATGTGTGATAACTGATGTGGCATTACCTTACTGAACACAACAAAATGATGTTATTGCAATAGTTATTAACGATACGATCAGTTCAGTCTTAGAACACAACAACGAACCACATGGGGTCTAACAAATCGAATTGAAGTCCTTGAGTCTTCTGACAAGATTTTTTGCATAAACAGAGACGGGCATATGGCTGAACCTGGAGTTTCTACTAAAGTATAGCTCACATCTATATCTACGCAAAAATGTATTAAATATGGAACCAATGAAGTGGGTTCGTCGATGGTATGCAGTATCGAAGTCGATAAGAAAATATTTTGTAATATTCCAATATTTAGGAAGTTATTTGACAAAGATGGTTGTTCTGTAGAAGATGTCAGATCACTCGTACAAAAGATAACACACACGTTTTCAAAATGCTAGATGAGGTGGGGCGATAATATGTGTTAAAAAATGTATATTGTGAAGTTACAAATTCCTATTGTATTTACAGGTCTAGTTAACGCTAATCAAAATATGGTGTACGTTTAATCTTAAACAACTGTCTTCCGTTAGTATGTCATAACAATTATTTTGTTTTGTTGTTGACAGTATAACAAAATTCCGAAAATAAATAACATTCCTTAATAAATCAGAAAATTCCACTAATAAATTATACATCTCTTAAAAAGCACTTGTTATTTATACTCTCACTTTCATATTTACCGAAATCATGTATTAAAGCAAAAAAAAAAAGAAATAAACAAGCAAGGGATGTGATTATTTCTTGTCATGTAAATGAAAATTTTCCATTTTTCTTTAAAAAAGAAAAACAGAAATTGAAAACCATAAAAATAAAAGAAAACCATGGAAAAAATTTATAAATAACAACTTTTTATAAAGTAATAATAACATGCTTTTAACTCCTACAAATGTCTTGATCTTTTTTACATTAATAACGAAAATTCTGTTGAATATATATATGCTCATACCTATATATATATATAAAAATATATATATACCTATATATTTAATATCAAACACTCTTTTAATTAATGTGTACTTCCGGTTAAAAAACATACATTTTTTAAGTTTTCTTTTTCTTTAAAAAGATTAAATGAATACAAAATAAACAAAAGACAAATATTATGTTAATTTTTCTTTTAAGCTGTTAGCATAAATAAAATATAATGTAAGTATGCACTTAATTCATAAAATTATATTTCATTATTATAACTTAGTATTAAAGTGAATTAGTGAAATTACATTAGCATTGCATATCATGTTGCATACATTTTTGAATAATAGGATCTAGATTTCTCAACCCTTATTTACATCCACTTGATGTGACTGGGCATATACTGCATCACAAATGTAGAAACGTACAATTATGATTGATTATATATTACATATAGTTATTTAAATCTACATTTGATAATACATTCATTGCCATCATCGTCATCACGTACCGTAATTGACATATACTGGTGATATGATCGTGTTTCTAGTGGTTCCGCGGATAGGTAAATATTAATTAATCAACACCCACCATACCCACCAACGCATGTATATCAAATCCGGATAATTAATATCGCTATGCCACGGCGCACGGTAAAATGATCGATGATTTTTGAGTCAAAGTAACATTTTGAATAATTTTTTATATCTTTGAATTCAATGCCAATTGAGTACTATAATTTCGCTTGTAAAGATCTACTGAAATTGAAAAAGGCTACGCTAATTTTGATATAACTTTCAGAAAATAATAATCTTCATCATCATTAACATGAACGTCACTAAGGTGCAGGTGATACCACGATGTTAAATTGTCGTTGATGTAATTCTCCATATATATGTCTTTTATTTTATACAATTTAGATTCTAGATTTTCATGAACTTCATGATTATGTGATAGAATACCGGCAATTATAAAAAAAAAAATCATTCACAATATTGATTTTACTTATGTGGGATATAGAATCTGTGTACATATGCGTTTATTTTCGTTTAAACTGTATGCAGAATAACGACAAAATTCAATTTAATATATTGTTCATAGTGAACTTTATGAATGTAATATAATACTAGTTTATATAAAATTTGATTCATTGCTCAAAATACAAGTTTATTAAATATGTATTTTATTGCTAATGTATCTAAAATAGTAATGTACAGGTAGATAAATTTTCTATTCGATAAATGACTAAACTTATTTAATTTTCACGCATTAAATTTAAATTATATTCGTTTATATCCAATTATTTTTTTTTATCTATTACTTTATTCAAGTCGATTACAGTCACTGATGTCATAAGTAATATTTATATAATACATATAAATAATTATAAAATTAAGAATTCAAAATTCATTTCAGATATGCAAATTATTCCATGTGTCACATAATTTCGCAGCATGTAATTTATGTTCATAGTTTGTCATTTAGCATATAAGTTATATAAAATATCTGTGACTTGTAAAATATGATTGTCAAATATATAAAATCCATTTTTTAGGGATAGTTAGTTTAAAAAGAAATTTTTATTATTGAATACTAATTTTGTTTGAGACGAAAAAAATAAATGAATTAGATCTTGAATTATGGTCATAAATTGAAACATTGCTCACAGATAATTTTTATAAGATGATGCTGATGCAATACATACATTTAGTACTTGAATTTATTAAATATTATGATTTTTCTTGGAATTATGCAATGCCATACTACAGTCTCATAAGATTATAAATCGACTATTAATTTCTATTTTCAGTAAGACTAAGAAGACTGATATTAAAGGTTAAATACAAAAGAAAAAGTATTTGTAGGGATAAGAAAAGGTGTTTGAAGGGACGATTAAAATATATTTTACTAACAGATGAGCAAAAATAATTAATTCACCATTGAACTAAAATATTACATATTATAATATCACAATATAGATAATAATTTAAGTAATACATGAAAGTATGGAAAATAATCAATACATATTATATACGAAAACCACATTGAACTGACTTTCCTTTATATCTTTGCGATAAAAAAAAAATTTAATTAATTATCTGTCACTCACCAAAATCTATTCAAAATAAGAGTGAAAAATTTGTCTTTTTCGTTTTTAGCTTTCATTGTTAAAGAAATAAAAAGGAGCCATTTCAGTGATAAATACAAACCATTTTAAATTGATATTCAAACCAAATTCGACTCTTATTTTCACAATGGAATTGAATAAATTAGAATTAAAATTGAATTGTTTTGTGTACATTAAAATTAGTTTTTAAAGTTAAGAATAAAAAACGATGATTAATAGTAAAATGTAAAAATGATTAATGATTACTTTAAGGTGTTTAAATATGGAATAGTAAAATAAAAGAATAAAATAAAACAAATGTGGAAATTTTCGTCGTTTTACAACCATATGATATTTGACAATATAATTTTTTACCTTGTTTACTAATTTACTAATGCATCGTGCATTAGACACATGTAAACAGAATTTTATTTTTAAATAGATAACTTATCAAGACAAAACTCATCGAGAAATTATGTGTTATCATTAATCTAGGCGTATAGGACGGCACAACGATGTCAATGTTATTACATAGTCGGCCACTCCATTCGTCACCATTATTGATTAATCGAAAATCTTTTTAATTTATTGATAGTTTAGTAGTACCAATTTAAATTTGATAGGTCAGATATTATACTTCATTAATAAAATAAGCAACATTTAATGTTTTCTATAAAAAAAGAAATATTTCAGAGTATAATTATAATATAAAATATCTATTACATTACCACGTAAATTATGAAATGTTTCATTAGATTTTAAAAATGTCTAGAGTATTATAGAAAATTTAATCAATAGGACGTACACATAAAATAATTGTATTAACATGGATTAGATGTAATGGAAGGAATCACGGTTATTTAACAGATCATTTGCTAATTATTGGCCATAGTCAAACTGATATTGCAATATGCACTGTTTCATATGATGTATTATTGTTAGTGGAATGTATAAAGAGCATATTAAAATGTACATAATATTAAATTACTGTCTTGATATATAATACATAATTCAATATACAATATTTGAGATGTTTACTGTGAAAAATTATGTCGTATATATGAATAATTCCACATCGTCTCCATTACAATAACTTATTCATTTGGTCTCAATAATTTTTTCATTCAACTCGTATGGACAATTATGATGACATACAGAAAATTGTATGCTATATGTTATTAAAAAGTCATCATAATGTCTAACTACTATAAAACTATCAATAATCAAAATTAATTAATTCAGACTGTATTCAGTTAATATATAAGAGTATTATAGTTTTCAATAGCCAAATTACTATTGAATTTAATTAAAATTTTATTATTATCATCATAAACTCATCGGCCACATCATCATCTTCGTCATTAAGTTCATTAACAATTGATTCATTGAACATTCAAGTACAAATTTCTTCTGACATTCATTTGAAAATAATGAGGAAAAAAAAACATATTACCTATTTATTTGATTTCATGTTTCAATCAATTCAAATTCTCAAGTGTCTCTAATTCAAAAGATGAAAGTAAATAAAAAACATGTCATGATATTTCCATTTTTCATGACTGAAGATAAACAATAATACTTCACCATAAGTACATCCACTTGTTCCTCTAATTATTCAATATTACGTAGTTATACCTCGTACACATAAAT
>JANSTX010016042.1:0-17212 GCA_027564355.1 Penthetria funebris
CAAGTTTCTTTTCCAATATGCAAAGAACCTTTTGACATACCAAGGTATTGTTTTGACTTCTCTTTGCAAAGCATATTGTCATTAATTATTTTGAGACTGTTATTTTATGATCGCTGAATATATCCTTTAAGATTAATATAATTTTTTCTAGTTCAAGTACAGAGAATATCCAACAATTTTATTTATTCCTTACAACAAACCAATCTTACTCATGGAGAATAATTGTATCTTTCAGATTCAGATTCATACATATATTTATTTTTTAATGTTTTTTTTTTTTGTATTTTCAATTTTTTTTTTTTTTTTGTGGTGTGAATATCATGTATAGTTAATTTTTTCCTGAATATTTATCTTTACCACAGAAACGAAATCTCGCTTAACAAACATTATCCCTATAGAGTGTTTGAATATATAAATACGAGTATATATTCATATCCCATAAAATAGGTGTTATGCATTGTGTTATTCTCATTTATATGAGTATATATTTACGTAATAAGTTAGCACCTACTTTCAAAGAATGGAAATAGGATCCCTTATAAAAGAATTCTTTATAGCATTATTAGCAAGTGCTACAAGGGTAATATATACTAGGTTGAGTTCTATATAGGTTAATATATACACATAATGTGCTCTATCGATTTTCCTTTTCTTTTTTTTTTTTTTTTACTAAATTAGATTTACCATTATTTTTTATTTAGGTGCTGAAAACATGTATTTTTTTCCTTTTCTACTTTGACATAGATTGTTGGAAATCTAAAATATTAATTATATTTAAATTTTTGATTTTAAATAAGTTAATATAGCTTATTCCATGAATAAATAACAAATGCGGGTCATTATTTTAAATGATTTAAATTATAAATTTATACGTTTTACATATAAATTCTACACTCATCGAATTATTCTATATGCAGAAATGTTAGGCTTATTTTTAAACATTTATTTCATTATCTTTTTTCAATTCAAAGGAGTCATATAAGGGGTGCTAAGTCTTATAACAATAAAACTTAAACAAACAACATAAAATAAAAGAGAAGAAAATTAAGTATTCTTCAGTGGATATCATATTATTCTTGTACTCGTAATGTCATTTTCCGTTAGATATAAAATCCACAAGATTTTCAACTTTATGTATAAACATTATATTTTGTAACCATTAACGAAATACTAACATGAAAATATGAATAAAATTAATTGAAAAATGTCTTAAATCATAAATGTATAACTGAAATATGTAAAATATTAAAGCTGATGACATATTATTTCATATGTTTATTCAAATTTAATTATAATGTTTTTTACAGAATTCAGATATAGTAATTTCCTCTTAATTCACATATGTGCATGCAGTTCGTGAAAGTAGATGACTTAAAACTAACAATTGCAGAAGATATTTATTATAATCATCATGTCGAAATTTAGTTGCGTGACACATAGGAATATTTGACGGCCAACGAACTACCGTCATTATTGACGATCACTGGCAAGTATCTCTATTTGACTCGATGGGATCTCACCACGTTGTTCCTTTACGACATAGTCTTCTATTACCCTGATAATTCCATTTAATTGCATATTATACAATATTAGCATCTTCATAAATTTTAAGTATGTACCTAAAACAACTATTCGGAGAATTGAATTTGTGTTATTTTTTTTACCATTGATCGTAAGTGAAAACATATTATTTTCGCCTTTGAAACATTCATTTTTATGACCTACGTGTGAGCTGAAACTCAGATGTTAGCAACAATAGTGATCATAAAATACATCCATGCTTTACATTTAAATGTACATAAAAATAATTTCACCAAGCTATAATGTTGAGTAAAATTCACACGATAAATTGCATGTATCACTTCATTAAATCGTCTATTCAACAAAAATTCATATTGATGTAATCGGGGTGCAATTTCAAATACAATTAATGAGAAAAGGATATTTTTTTTGTTGACAAATCCTTTACATTAGATAATCGATTTTCGTTGAGTTGATTTAGAAATTAATATCGGCACTACGTTGCCAGTGACTTGGCTTAGAACTAAAAAATTAGATGACAATATTATTCCGCAACATCATTTGTCAGATTCAGATATGGCTGTTAATTTTTCGGGAACAACATTTGTAGTTGCCATGTGACTTTGTGTGAAACTGATGAGATGAAATTGTCACATTATTTGTCAGATATGGTTGTTAATTTTTCGGGAACATTAACATTCATAATAAATTTAAAGTATTTTTGTATGTAACACTTAAAAAAAAAAACTTTAACAAAAATCATAATTTATAATAATAAATACTATATGTAATGGACATAATAAATAAAAAACTAACAAAATTTATACATTTTATTAAAAGATATGAAGAATGATAATTTACATATTTATTTCGGGAGTAAATAAATCTTCTTTTTTCTTCCCTGGGAAGAAAATAGAAAATAATAAAACATTATAACAAGTATATTTCAAAAAGTTAGAACATTTTCAATACAAGTAATAAATCAAAACATTTTTCATATGCTCGTTTTTCCAGTGCTTTTCTTTTTTCTTCTTTCTTTTTTTGTTTTTTTTTTTTTTTTTTGTTGGTTCCTTTTTTGTTGTCGCTTACATTTTTGATGGTAAGAAAAATCCTAACAAAATGTTTTTCATTGAAGATCAACAGTGGCAATAGCAGAAGATATTTTTAAAGTTTTTTTTAAGCTCAAGGAACAAAAAAAATGTAAAGTAAAAAACATACTAAACAAAATGTTATAACGACGACGATTTTTTTTTTTTTTTTGTATGATGTTAAATCGAGCATTAAATTTTCTAAGATTATATGTAAAGTTAATTTGAACATTGAAATACATAATTTTCACTTTTAAATTTTGTTAAGGCAAAATAATAACTTCTCAGAATTGTGGTTTTTACTTAATAATCGTATACCTAATGAAATGGTCTATTACTGTATTTTATAATAAACTTTTACGCCTCTCTGAAGAAGATTTTATGACGATGTTCATATAATAAAATAGTCATAACAATTTTCCTTAATCATAGGTAAAGTTAGGAGAAAGCGACTTCTGACTGAATGTGATATACTGTTTTAAATTTGTATATTTTTACGCCGACCACCACACCATAATTGACATATCCCGTTGATGTGTTTCATGGTTGATAGAATGTTAGTCGAAAACTCCATTCATCAGCAGCAGTTTCTTAGTGTAACCATACTCAATGTGATGTCTCATAGTTATTTTTTTTTTTAATGCAAATGTGCGTCACACTTCCTATCCTAAGTTGTTGATAGCAAGCACTATATTTAAAGTAATATATAAAAGCAAACGGCGAAACGCATTGAAAGAAACGAAACTGATTTATGCAAGGGTTTATATTAAATGTATATAGGAATTATCTTATAATCACTTTTTTTTTCATACTTAAGTCGCAATATTTAAGATGATCTACATGAACTTATATACTCGTATAAATTATATGTCTACTAATGTTATGAGGGTGGCGATCAAAATGGCATATACAAAATTGTTGCACAAATTAATACTGCTGCGGTCAAAGGCATACTGACAAATCTATAAAATATAAAAGTAATATATTTTGATTGTTAATTGCTGACAGTGAAGTAAATAATAGGTGAAAGCATTACTTCAAGCAGCAGCTTCTACACGAAGAATTTGAGTTTTTTTTATGGATTTCAAATTCTTTTTTTTTTTTGAGAAAGTTCATTAATAATCAAAAACTGAACAACCACAATGTCTCGAATTTCTGTATTCTGTCGATGGTTGTGTTAGGAAGCACGGTTAGTAGTTAAACATTCTTTTTCGAGGAATTTTTTTTTTCCAGCCATATTTCGAAATTATATTAGATAAAATTTTTATCACTCGATGTTAAGTTTTCCAGTATATTGACACATGAGAAAATGCAGTGTACTTGTACCACTATGAAATATATATATATATATATATCGATATCGATTTGTTGGTAGATTAATAAGTAGATCATTGATGATTCAAAAAATGATTATTTAATTTTTTCGTTTAGAAAATCAAAAAAATATTTTATTGCACCTATCGTATAAATGCACAATCTTATATATTTCTATTGCACATTCTCATGTGTGTATATAAATTATACTCGTAAATTACCAAACCCTAGAAAACTATTAAAAATATTTTAATTATACTTCAATGGTTTATTATGAAAATGAATTATCAAAAAAAAAAAAGAAAAAAAAAATCAATTTTTATATAATAATCTTCATGCATTGAATGCATTATATAATATAGTCTTCAAGCAATTTAACGGTCACCGCCCCATAATTTGCATATTATAAAATTGCATAGTAAATATAATATTGCATTTAAGTACTCCGATCTACTTCTTGTGTTTTTTTGTTTTTATTTTTTTTTTAATTTATATAATTTTTTATGTAAATAAAATATTGAATATTATAAATGCAATGGTATAATGAATGTTAATAATTTGTATTTCTTATGATCGAAGGTATATGTTGCCGTCATTATTTATATTTATTGCAGTTATTAACATTTTGTCGTTCAAATGTGAACACCTGACTCTTATTTCAAATGACAGAACCAATTATATATATAAAATGGGTTATTAATGAATGTAAATGATAGGCAATATTAATTGGAAATTATTGTAATTCAGCTAGATTTGTTATATATTTTGCAATATACTGGCTGTATTCTTATACACACTAAGTTGATATAATAAATAACTTAATTTATGTGTCAAAAAAGTGTATACAGAAGAACATACTATATATAACAATATTGAAACTGTAATTACAATGTTATAATAGAATAGACAGAAGATAATTTATTGTATTCATCTTGGCAATCCTAGTCAATTTTTCATAATTTATTATTATCTAATCCATTCATTCATTGAAATATTTTTAGTGATTGAGAAATGTTGTTCTAGTTGTTGTCGTTATGTCGTATGTCATTACGTCCTAATGCTTCCATCAATAATACAATATTTATTTTTGGTAATATACGAGGATCATCATTTAAATAATTAAACAAACTATATATAGAGTATCATCGAGATTACTCACCCCCAGTGTATATTAATAGTCGTTATTTGGGTTCATGCATTTTAAAAACATTGTAATGTCGCTGTATACATATCCTTGACGTGTACAGGTTATGATGATGAATGATCAGATGACACATGAAAATGCAGTGTACGTGTACCACTATGAAATAAGGTATGATCTTATATATATAATACCAGTAGTATACATGCATCAAAACAATGTAATCACATAGCCGTTTATAATTCACAAATATTTGTATTTTTTCGTTTATTGATTTTGGATTTAGTTTTGATTTTCAATTTCGTTATATGAAATATTTTGTTTTGAATATTAAAACGTAAATATTTGATTTATTATTCTTATTAGGCTCTACTGTTTTGTTTTGTTTTTTTTTAAATTTTTTTTTTTTATGTTACGTTCTTTATTTCCATTTTATTCTTCATTTTTATTTAACTTTACTATTACGATCCTTGTATTATGTACTGTATTATTGTCTTGAGGAAGACTTCACACATATCACTGCAATGAAATATAGGATGGGAACCTTCTATTGTACAATTATTTTGTAAAGAAAACAGAATCACTTATTTGGGCTTTGGTGATACTATACCAACAATGTGTGGATAAAATTCAAATGGACCATTTTACAATTAATCCAGTTTCTTTCTCTTAGGGCGAACATGGTGTGACTATGTTATTTAAGTTGCGATTAAGTCGAAGAATACCTTCCAGATATATTCTGTATCTATTGACATCAGTGATTTTATATAAAGTTGATATCGCTTGATATTCAGTTCTTTATTCCCAATCGTTTATGTAAATGTATTGCAATGAATAAATGTCCATGCATAAGATTTACAGAAATATTTTCCATTCAAATTGGTACTATAAAAAATTGCCTAAATTGAGTATGAGTACATAAAACATAACGATATTGATTTATTTAAACAGAGACATTATACTTTATGGTATTAATGTCCAAAAATCTTATACTATTATTACTATTATATAACATACAATTTAACTTATCATAAAAGAAAATATTTTCGATTGAAATTATGCGTCTAAATAAATTGTTATACAAGTACTTATACTATATATATAATCGTAATTGGATATGTAATTATAAAGAAAATACTCCATTTAAGTATAACACCATTATGTTGTGTTTATTATACCCAAAAAATATATAAGAAAATATTGTTTATTAATTTTGTAGTAAACAGAATTTTGTGTTCAAATAAAATACCAAAAGAAGTAATAAAATTTCACAGATATAGCAAATATAATAAAATGTCTGTTAATAGCATATAATTTTATGTCACTTTTGTAGCTTACGAGTATATTAATATATAAATTATATGACAACAATGAATTGTGAGAAATTAACAGAGAAATATCATCATTATCAACGTTAATTCTATGCGAAAGTATATGGAGAGCATCAATAAACTACCGTTATTGTTCATGATTTCCAGATAGTATCTTCGCTTAATTCCACATCTTATCACAGCTACCAGCCTCTTTAATCACAGTTCTTCTTCATTTTATTTTTGATTGATGAACAGATCTTCTATTATCATGAGGATTCCAGTCTAACGCATGTCTTTGAGCGTATGCCTTAGTTATATGACCAATACAATTAATTATTTTTTTTCTGATAATCGTTTTCATCGTCTCAATATTCGACAAAAATCACCAACACGTACTCAACAAACGTGAGATTTTTGTTTTCTAACCTTAAAATGTATAAGTCAGAATATATGTGTTAGAAATTCGGTATGAATATACATTCTGCTGTTGAATGGAAAATGTTGACGTTATGGTTAGACATTTATATAATATGTGTTGAGAAGTCGTCAAATAAAATTATTTGATTATATTATCCATTGTATTGTTTTGGTCTTTGACTTCTGAAAGTCTGTTTTTTAGGCCCTGGGAACGAAGTTCACTAAGATGAGAAAAATTGGTGTACTCCTTCAAGTACCGCCCATACAAACTTTTAACTTCTTTTTTTATTTTTTAGATTAAAATTGTTTGTATAATACATACAAACTTCAAGTTTTACGTATATAACTTATATTATAATTAAAAGAATGTGTGGGAGTAAAACCTTAATCGGATTACTCCTTGGAGTACCTCCAATGTATATTGTGCACGTTAACTTGAGATTACATTGACATATCGCCATGAAATTATGCATGTGTCACTTTTATCTGATTTCTGAGCCTAAGTTTGATGATGAGGAAAATTGAAGTACTCCTTCAAGTACCTCCCATACAAACTTTTTACTCCTTTTTCTAGATTAAAATTGGATGCACAAACTTTTTACTCCTTTTAGATTAAAATTGGGTGTATAATATCAAAGATTAATATAATTATGTTATATATAATTATATTGTTCTTTTGTATTATATACCTGTAATTTTAGGCGGGTAACAAAGTTTCAAGGGACTATTGTATTTGAGATCATTCGTGTATCGTCTTGAACGAATAATCGTTATTATAATTAAAAATATATGAAAATGTTTACTTGATCAGTTAACTTCCTAGCGTACCTCCCATGTATAATTTTTACTCCTTACTGATTAAAATAAATTATATGATAATAACATTCACTAATTTTCTAATTCTAGGTACGAGATATCAAATATTTTGCAATTCTATTTAATGAATGCTTATATATTATGTTGTGATCTGTTAAACAATTTCCAGGTCATCCACTAATTGGCAACCAATTATACGTTTCTCTTGTTGTATTCATTTTCATTAAGAAACGATTCCAATGTTTTGCATAATTTGTCAGTCTTGTCTACATTGTATTGTGATTATACTTCCATATCATTGAATAGTAAATAAACTTGTTTTAATTTTGTAATTCATTCAATATTACCATTTTCATCAATTCAATATACATATTATATAAAGTTACACCACATATTACATTACAAATATAGTACATTTAACATAAAATACATACTTGGAACAATGATTTATTTATTTAAAATGTTACAAGAGTTTTCTAAAATAGGACAATGCATACTATGGAAAAGTATCATATAATAAATTTTCAGCAAGGAAAATTAAGTTATTTGAATTTGTGCATATTATCATTTTATTGACATTTGCATTTACATTTCACTAATTTCCATAATCAAATAGTATACAAAGTGTAAAATACAAAATATAGTAGTACTGGGGGGAATGTTGGATAGTTATACTGACAGTATTTATGTATCATTTACACCACTGGCATTTAATAAATTTCAAATTGTTTATTTCTATACGAAAAATAATACATTTTAGTCGTTATATGTTCCTTCTAAATTGAGGGAAAATGAAAACATATTGTTTCAATGTATTTTGAAGAAAATTTACGATCAGTAATACATAAAATTTTATTAAGTACCATTAGAACGAATGCAAAATTTATGAACTGTTTATTGCCTTTTATTACATCATAAAGATGGAAAATATGCGAGTAATGAAAAAAAAAAAAAAACCCCAGCGTTATGTATAACATCCATATACGAATTTATACTTAATATTTTGATTACTATATATATAATTAAGATGTTCTTGTGTTGAATTAGACACTTGGGTGTCCTTAAATTTTCTTACATAAATATTTAACGCACAGAGTTCCTTAATGGTAGCTATAATAATGGAAATTTATTGTACAAGTATTTAGGTATTTATCCAAGTGTATAGTTTAAAATTGAAAAGTCGTATGTGGAATGCAAGTGTTACAGATTATTGTATATTTGAACAATAAATTTTATTTCAAAGATCTCTATTACCAAACCATTGATAGACCATCTAATCGAAGTATTAATTTTCCAAAATTACTATAAATTAAATTTTTCGAGTGGGAAATGTAGATTTAACAATTAGGCTTACACTTGTTGGTGTCATTTGTTTTCTTGTAGAAATAAAAGTTCAAAATGATGATGATGCGTATACTTACTCAACAGACTTGAAAATTCCAATGCCCAATAACATTAGCAGTGAACAATTATTTTGCATAGGCGAGTACTACGATGATAGAACAAATAACATCAAAATTCAAGATCCAATTTTTATAAATTTCATTGAAAAATCTCAATATTTTCAATGTGAAAGACTAGAGATGTTAAACCTGCATACTCATTACGTTTCGTTCACAATTTGTGACAGAAACTACATAAACATTAGTATTACTTAAGATTTTGATCTTTAATTTTCTTAACACTTTTATTATGTGTTCTGTTACTCCATCCTTTAATCGTCGATATTATTTTTATGTTGCTTATCTTTTTTTCGGCATGACAGATATCTTGATATGTTGCGTAGTAATACAAGGGTTACCTTGTTTGGATTAACCGATCGATTGTTAACATCTCTAACCTCTTGTAGGGCGAGCGAATAGGTGTTCCAGCGTTCTTTACCTATATATCACACATTATATTATAATTTTTTGGATTTTCTGGGCATATCTATAATTTTTTCCTATTTTTATTTATCTATTAATGTAATATTTTCCCTATTTTTCCGGTTTCTTAATGGTTTACTTATATATTTACTCGTTATCCTTATATTTGTTTCCCTACCTTTTTCCTGTTAATTTTATTAGTTTGTACCTGCCATTTTTTTTTTGTTCTGTGCTGATAATATTCTTTCATTATTTGTTTATTGTAATTTCTCTCCGTGATCTATATTCTATATGTTATAGGTTGTACATCCTATCTGCCATGTTTTTAATGTTTTTGTCAGTTGCCCGATTCATTATATAGACATCAATTTTTATTTTACTACTTTGTGCAATTTATTTTAAAATATATTTTTTTAAGGTACATGGTGATGTGAAAAATTTAGTATATACCTATGTACGAATTTTTAAGGACAATAAAAATCAGAAATCACTACTTTGGGGAATATATTTTCGCAACGGGATATATGAAAAATTGTTCCGATATTTGACCAATGTAACAATCTGAAAATTGGGTATAATTTTATCCATTTTCATTGATCAAATCGCCAATTCAAATATCTGTAAAATGAAAGTAAATGCACCGACTTTGCGTCTATATTGCAATGAATCTAATTGATCGAATATTCTTTGTATCATTCATTTAAAAAATAAAAAATTTGTTTCTGCCAGGAAAATTAATGATGATCGCTAAAGTACCAGAGCACACACAATTGAAAAAGTCGTAATTAATTAGAATATATGTTTTTTATTATATATATACTCAAGAGCAATAAATTATTCCTTGTAATATTTAGAGGAATCATTTTTTTTCGTTGTATACTGATGACAAACTTTTTGGGACTTCAATACAGTACTTTTGGCAATGTCATTTCTAATCCTTGAATAAACCATTAATGCCAACATTATTTCAACACTATAAATCATAAAATAATAGTTTTACGACCTATACAGTTTGAATGGAAACAATATACGAGTACAATGTACAAATGCATAAAATTCAACAGTTTAGTTTAATAGTATAAGTATAATTTTTAATGAATCCTTGTCCTATTCCTTTAAATCACATTTCAAATTTTATTTCATTTCATTTTATATGAAAATAACGACTGTATAATTAACAAGTATAAACAATTACTAATGAAATGTATACGTGTATATATAAACAGTAGCGAAAATAACCATTCGTTTGCAGATTACAGACAAACCAACAAAATATTTCATTGAATAACATAAAAATATTTTCTTTTCCTTATAAATTTCCCCGCAATGACTTCCATCTAACATTGCATTTTATTGATTTTTCTTTTATTATAGCATAAAATTTTCTTTATAAATCTTGATTTTATGAGTATAAAAGAAAATTGTTTGTCGCTTTCTCTATATGTTAATTCAATATGTGCAGCTATAAAAGATTTTTATATGACTATACAACGAGTATATAATAATAAAGATAAAATACTAACATATTTGATTATTGGATAAATGTGTTATCATTGAATGGAAAAATGCTATCATTGAATTGACATTATCATCTCTCAAATAAACGATACATTTTTATGGTTTTGATGTTTGTATTTGAATTCAAAGGGAATGTAATAAATAGTATAAAAAAATTCCTTGATGCTACCCAACTAAGTGATTAGATTAGACATAGGCATTTCGCATTTCAATGGATAAAAAACCAGATATGTACTATTGTATATATATATATATATATATATTGAATTGATATATACATATATAGGACCCGTTATTCGAAATGTCACCAAATAAATCAATATGGCTATCTTTATATTGCTGATAATGACATCAAGTCTTCCGATGAAGTTATCACACGGTGCACTTGAGTATGCGAAATTCCTTCCGACGATGTGCTGACCTTAATATTTTCAAACTCTCAAATTTTGTTGATATCATCTTAGCTTCCAAAATTTACCATGTAGAAAAAGCCATGTGATTAAAGTCTGGTGACTATGGTGGTAAAATGTTTTGTTTTTTTTTCTAAATTTTTGTGTATATCTAGCTTTTAACGACGAAAATTAAGTTGTCAGAATGCCCAAAGATCAACCATATAACGCTATAGTAGATTAAAATGAGTAGCGAGTGACAATTTTCATAGTTACAACAGACTAAACGATCACAGTCGAAATTGTCACTGGACTTGTCTTTTAACTACATGTGATCACATTTTCTTTTGTTTATGTGTTGTTGAAAAGTGAAATGTTTCTCATCAGAAAATTTGCTGCTTTCTTCAGTTCCTTTGATTTGTTTAAATCTTCTTTGTCTATGTGCCGGTATTAAATCATGCAATTGTTGTACACTGTAGTTCAACACGTTTAGCTATTTTGGCATTTTTTCTGCACTATGACGTATATTTTTATTTTAATACGTGCCCTTACCTTTTTGAGTCATTTCTGCTGATGTTGCATTTTTTATGACGTTTTGCAATACAAACAGTAACGTTTTAACGTTTAATGGTTCGATACACAAACATTTTAATACGTAGATGATGCACCTCACGAATTTTACAAGATTGCGAATAGCTTTGATCAGTTGTTCTTTCGAACAGCAGCAATTAGTTGTTCGGCAGCTATAGCTGCGAATATTCATTGAGCAATTCATTAAATGTCCTAAGATTTTGTTGCATATATTTGTAATTCTTTTATCTTATCTCATTTCTGTCTATTAGATATTTAGAAAAATGCGAACAAAGAAACTTGTTTAATCGATTATTTTTATAAATTTTGCAAATTATTTTTAAAGATAATGCAATGCATTTATAAGTACACATTTATAATAAAAACAAATTTATAAAAAATAAATAAAATTTATTTTAAAATTGCTTATTTAATAACAAATCTAATTACAAATTTTTTAAACAATATTATTATAATATAATTAAATAATATATATTATATATATATATATACATTTAAGAATTATTGCAACGTTTTAGTTTTAAATTTTTAAATTTTAACTTTCTAATTTTATAATACAATTACAAAGTAACCAATCAAAAAAAGAAAACAAAAATCAATCACGATCCTGTTTTTAAAACTAGGAATTTAAATTATATATTTAATAGTTTACGATTTAATTAATTTTCTATATATACGACATGGTCCATTATATGTCAACCCCAATATATTATTGTAAAAGTGAACTCTGTCTAAAAAGACAATATTTCAGACTCGTAGTTCTGAATATTAATCTAGTAGCATCTTTGATTATATGTTCGTAAAACTTTTCAGCTAAATATTGTGTTACAAAATGCTGAGATAATTTCTTTAATGGAATAATTCAGTACAGACATATTGTTGTTTTTGATTTAAAGCAAAGATTTATGGTATACTTTAATCGATTGTTTGTTCATTAGATATTTTAAACTGTTTTTTTTTTTTTGAAAAAAAAAAAAATTGAATGAACTTAATGAAAAATGTTCGCTCATTTATTTCTGTTTACGATATATTTTGCAATATTTTTTTTTTTGCATATTTTTTCTTTTGCAATGCGGTAAATACATAAACTATTGGCATAGATGTTTATATTCTGTTTTTATATTCATATTCTTTACTCCACCACTAATTACAGTACATTACACTTCATCGAAACTATTATTATGAGCAATTACAGTATAATTATAAAAGTAAATTTTCTTCTTGAGTAATTTAAATTACATTTTTACAGAAAATGTTATTATAAAACTCTATTCCTATTTTTTTTTTAATAAATTATTTATATTCGACGAAATTTTAATATTAAATTCATCCCCCATTTTTTATGCATATGAATTTAATGAGCTAAAGTTTTAGTTCATTATTAAAATTAATTATAGAAATTAAAAAGAAAATAAATTTTAATTTCCCATAGTTCTATTCTTCTTTGTTAAATTCCATAAGATTTCACAGTTTACATTTATTACATTGAATTAAAGTTAAATTTTCCAAGTATTTAAATGTTAATTGAATTCAATATTTAAGACATTTAAGTTAGGAACTAAAAATATTTTTTTTTTTTTCCAAATAGTTTTCCCTATATTTGCTTTTATGATCCGTTTACCATTGAAATCTCTTATCTTAAATTGTCATATTATACAGTAGGTAGTATGAAAGATTTAATTTTAAATTGAGTTTTTAAAATTCTTCAATTTTTTAAAATGCAAACAAATCACTTATTCAACAATTTAGATATACTCGTAAATTATTTTACTTATCTTAACAATATATTGAGTCTCATTGTGTGGAACAGTTTGTTGAACTGTAGAAATTATAAGTTACTAGCCGAATTAATTAGGATTATAAATATTGTATTCAGAACATACAGTTTAAAATCACATTTGACTAATTATTAATTGATGATTATAAAAGACTCAAGATTTCTGAAATTTTTAATAACCTACTTTTATAGAAGACTATAGTTAATTGGTTTTAAAAAATATATTCTGAATATTTACAGTCATTATAATTGTATGAAATAGACATGAAATACACGGAATACGTAAAAAATTTACAGAGAGTATGAACCGAAAATAATTTTCTATTGAATTTTGAGAATTATCCTGCCAATATATGGTCAAATACACAATTTTTTTACAAAAACATAAACTTTAGTTTTATCTTTAAATTTCCAAAATTTTCAATAAAAAAAAAAAAATTGTTTTTCATTTTTATGGATCATAATAACTAATCAAACAGATGTGGTTATCTGTTCGACAACTTGTATTGGTCTTGAATGATGTCGAAAACTATTTGTTGTCCATCGATTTCGATTATTCCACATCATACATTGACATGAATCATTATTTGAAAATGCTAAACCTTCAGGAACACTTCGACTTCTTGATGGATGCTGTTGATATTGTGATCCATTTGAGTTTAGTTGTGTCGAATGAATATCACATCTTTATTTAGAATTTAAAAGAAACATTTTTTTTTTTTTTAGATATATTTTTTAAATAAAATAAAAATAATAAATAAAAATATTAAAGTGAATGATTTTTTATTACGTATACATTCTCTTTAATTTAGACAAATGAATTAATTTCTATATATAAATTTGTAAATTTGAAATTACCTTGAATTGCATTGATTATTATTAATATATAGATTCGATTGATGATGCATTGCATTAGCTGCATTATCAAAGCAATTCTGATGATAACAACCATTCCACATAATTGGTGTTTGAAATGCATATGACAAACTTTTATGTAAACGTCCATGACTACTACCACCACTTATTGTTGCTCTTCCATTTGTAATTAGCCCGCCATTCCGATAGTTATTTATTGGATATATGCCACCATCAACAGCAACACCACCACCACCACCGCTAATACCGTTTGTATATAAATGATGATTTGGTGTAAAATGTTGATTATTATGGTGATGACAATGTGCATTTTGTTTATGTTGATTATGATGATGATGATGATGATTATTATGGTGATGTTGTTGCTGCTGTTGTTGTTGATGATTATATTGTTGATGATTATTTGATGCACAACTATTTGTCATTGTTGTACATGGTGTACTATTATTATACCAATTATTACCATATCTACTAGTTGAAAAACTACGATTTAATAAATCAGGACATTCACTTGTTTGCATTGTACAATGTGATGTTATTGAACCATTTGCTGAATATTTTGATAAATTTTGTCTATTACCATTATTTGACGATGGATAACCAACGAAAAACATTAAAATTGCTGAAATTGCTGTAACAGCAGAACAAACATAATATCCGGCACGACCATATCTATGTGATGAATCATTTAAAAATGCCGTAAGTGGTACACCTAATAGTACCGGTATTGATTCAGCACCTTTGATAAATCCTTTAAAATAGATGTTTTTTTTTTTTTTAGCATTATTATTAGTTGTTTGTTAACGTTTTGTTCAATAAAGAAATAAATAAAATAAAATTGCAAAACTTTACCCCAAGCTTTTGTAAAATGTTTTGCACGTACACGTTCTAATGCAAACATTTTTAATGAATATCGATAACTACCTAAACCTAATCCATAACCCCAAGCTAATATACATAAACTTTTATATCCTATAACTGCTGATAATATTAATGTTGTAATTGAAACTATAGTTATGCTTATCTATATATGCGTATAGTACATAGTGATAATTTAATTGTAATTGATTTTTATTTGTGGAAAAAAAAAATTAACAAAATTACCTGACAAATATGTTGAATTGTTATATTAATTTTTTTATAATAAATTTGACATATTTTATTAATTGTTGAACCACTTAAAACAACACCAAATGCTATTGCTAAACCTAAAAATGTTTGTATAAGCATTAAGTCTTGTATATCGTATCCTTCTTGGTAACCATGCAATGACATATAAAAAATTGGTGCATATGCACCAAATGATGAAACAGCCGATGATATAATTAACATTCTTACAGTTGATGATTTAAATGGTGAAAAGTCTATGAATGGTGGTTTTGGTGTACGTATATGAGTTTTTTTTTCTTTAACCTAATGAAAATTCATCATTTATTAATCATTGAAAGTTTTGAGTATATATATATATATATATATATATACATATAGACGTTTTTTAACACATAAATTATTTTAATTAATACAAAAGTTGATTGGAATTCAATGAATAAAAATAATGAGTAAATTTGTCTTAAGATAAGTCATCCGGATTTTCTAAATTTATGTTTTTTATATGGTTATAATGAATATGATATGGTAACAAATGAAATTACATTGATCTGCTCTCTAAATAATATGCAACCCTGGGTTGTCGAAAATTAAAATTATCTTATGGTACATAAAGACTAATATTCAGTCTGAATTAATGACTTCATAATTTTATTTACCTTTTTCCTTTGATTCTTTAAATGTAATATTGCTCTACGTTGCGGATGATAAAGTGATGCTGGCCTATACAATAATCCCATAAAAAAACTAAATGAGATTAAACCAGTGATTGCTTGTAGTCCAAGTCTCCAACCAATTTTTCTGTAAATTACTTCTAATTCAATTTAAGTTGATTTTAATTACTTTAAATTACATAAATTTCTAATTAAAAAAAAAAGAGAAAAAAACCGAAAAAAGGGAATAAATAGCTAATACACCGCCGCAGCACCACCAATCATCAAACACAATAAAAATTCAAAATTTCTTTTGATTTTCATTGCAAATTTACTTATTTAGACAGAGATAAAAATTTAAGCCAAAAAATAAAACACTTTTCATACCCAATGCCCTGAACAACTATAACGGAAAACAACCCTATTCCAACACCTTCACCAGACATGGTTATCATTTCAACAAATTGTCTCCGTCTTTTAAAATAATGTCCTAACATTACGGCAGATGATTCTCTAACCATAGCCGCTCCAACACCCACAACAATCCCTGTAAATATAATATTAAGAAAAAAAAAATGTTTATTTTATGTAAAAGTTGTGTGGAATAGGGGTTGATATTCCAGATTTTTCTTCTTTTTTTTTTTTTTTTTTTTTGCTTATTCTGACTATACCATTTTATATGAAGTGTATATGTAGGACGGTAAATGACTAGTACCCTCAACAGGATGATAAAAGAATCTGGATTATATATATACTCGTATATATGTAGATATTTTGTGAATTCTGTGCATACTACTCGGATTGGGAAGTGAATATAGATAGATAT
>JANSTX010016053.1:0-17211 GCA_027564355.1 Penthetria funebris
TCTTCTGGTAAACATTCGATAGCGCCCGCATTTTTTTTTTTTTTTAAATTTACACAAAATTGATAATAACTTGTAAAATAAAAAAATTATTTTAAAATTTTAATTAAATGTTATAGCTAAAAAATATTGAATTTAAAAATAAACGAAGATAATTACTAATAGAAAAAATTAAGTTGTTATAAACTAATATGGTGAAAATAAAAATGCATCGCCTATTAGGAATCGATAAAATCGAATATTGTGCAAGTAAACATTTTAATATACATAGATATAATAAGCGTCAGAATCTTCATCGCCTCGGTATATACCCCGTTTACACGATTCAACTTTTATCGTATTGGATAAAAATGGGATGAAATTGGGCCGTGTAAATTTCACCAGGAACTAAAAAAAAAGGATTGACACAAGATAGATTTATGAGATAAATTTGACACAAAATTTTTAGTTGAACAATTGGTTCAAGGCAATTCTATTCTTAAGTGATTAGAAACTATTATATAATCATCAATATATATATATATAAATAAATATATGAAAATAATGTTATTATATAGGCGGTACGTCACTCAAAGTGTTATCATTTAAAAATGCTGTAATATTCCTGCGAATGCATCGCAGACAGTACTAATGTGAGTCTGACGGATTCATAACCATTGTCGACGAAACGTTGACATCAAATGTGTTCAAACTCGCATATCGCGTTTCGTTGAAATGTTTTAAACTGGACTCGTTCAAATTGTTTGTGTACACAAAGGGGTCAAGCACCATTTGTATTGATACACCTTAATGCTATGATCGATGAATTAGAGTGAATAGTGAGCATTTTTAATTAAAGCACCCCAAACAATCAAAAAAGTAGTCACATGTTAACGCATAGTAATTCGATTGTTTAAATTTGTCACAGAACTTTCGTTCATAATTTTCAATGTTTTTGTCTTTTGTGCTGTATAGTGATACATTTTTTTTTTTTTTTGCATTTTGGAGCTTCGTATCAACTTCACATTGTTTAGTACGCGACGTGTACGCTTGAGATAGACACATTCAGCTGATTAGCTAACTATATGCCAACACTCTGCCATGGTCAACAATATGACGTTTTACAATATTACCAGTATTATTGTTACGTTTACTGATGGTTTGATATACACAATCATTTTGTTAACACGTATAAACACTGTAGCACATGAACAATAAAAATTGTGGTTGCCATTTTTCTATCAAATACAGGTTTGAAATATAAGTTTGAATTCAAATTTCTATTCAATTATGACATAGAATAAATTTTTGCACTTGTATTATACTATTATATAAGCATTAGAGAGTACTGTGATCAGTTGTTCGACAGATGCAAAGAAATTGACAACACTTTGACCGTGACCGTGTATATTTAATAATATTAAAATTTATAGATTTTCTTTCATTAAACTGATTATTTATATTTATTTAAATCTTTTAAATGATTTTTTTAATAACTGAATTAAGAAAAAATAGCTTTCAAAATGTTTATACAGGTGAATTTTCTACGAAAATAATAAATACATATTTGAGTAAATATTTTCTTAAAATTTTGTACATATATTTTTGCAGATGACATTTTATAAATGGTTTTAATAAAATATATATTTTATATACTTTCAAATATCGATACTTTGTTATATTATTTTAAAATGTTGTAAAGATAAAATTATAAGACATGTGGGTGTGTGTGTATCTAATACCCTAGGTGAAACTTTATGAAAAATATTTGAAAAATACAATTAAAAATGCAATTTTTGTTTCCTGATTTCTGTGCCTTCACATGGGTAATTAAATTGGAAATATTTTCACTAATTATCGAAGTGAACATAAATTTAACATTAAAAGAATTTACTTCACAGTCGCATAGTGAACAAGACTGTACACCACATGAGTGCATTGGAATGGTGTGACATTACGCGATGTTAAACAGGCGTTTTTAATATGCAAACTGTTGACACAATTTTCCACTAAAATTATAAACATATTTATATGGACATTTAAAAGAAATATTTGCCGTAGTGATTAATGGTGAATTAATTTTGTGAACCATACAAAGAATTGAAATTTTGGATTGGATACTACAACTTATAGAATTAAGCAATTAAAAAAAAAAAGGGGTATAAATATTATGAGCACTGAATAGTAAAAGTTTTAAAAGCAGTGTAATTTACAGATCATTTTTTAATAACATAAACAATAACAAAAAGAAAGTAAAAAAATCATGTGAATTCAATAGTTTTTCTTTTACATGAAATGAATAAATCAATTTAAAGGATTATTTTCTTTTTCATTTTTTTTGGAGTTCACAAATTTGTTTTTCATTTTTTTTTTTTGTAATATGAATTTTTTTTAAAAAATTAATTATTAAAAAAAAAATTTTTTTTTTTACTAACACATTTTGATTTTCCCTTGCGAAATATTGATAATTCTGGTAGTTTTAGTTTTGAAACATTTAAAATTAATTCTTCTATAGGACCACTTACACCACGCATTGTTTTTTTTTTTTAAAAAATTAACAAACAATTCACATTTATTATTAGACAATACTATGTGAAATGTTTAAACGGTTTTTTAAATTATAACTAATTTCTTTATAAATTATGTAGTCATTTTGTTTTTATTTTTAAATAATTTAAGTAGAGATTTATTTAGACAAAATAACTGATATCGTAACACCAAACTTTTACACCAATCTCTACTATTTTTTCACAATTTTTTCACAATTTTTTCACACTGTTTTTTTTCTACTTTTTCTCATATTTTCTTGACGTTATCAAAATATTATCTACTTTATTTTAAAATTATAATTTAAAATGTTATTTATGTAAAAGAAACAAAAAAAAAAATTAAATTATCTTTATTAAAGAAATTCTTAACTAGTAAACAATTTACGTATAGAAAGCAAATTAAACTAAAATATTACAACTGTAATTTATTTATAATTTAATTAATTACACAATTTGTGTAGTTTTTGTTATTTGTATATTAAATTGTTGCTTGCATACATTACAATGCTTCAGATAGAACTGAAGAGATTGAAGTTAAAAGTAATTTAGTCACACAACAAGATTTACACAAGAAAATCCAAGATAGGTGAATTTAAAAAACGGACTACCTCTTAACTGTGATTTTTTCTTTTTAAAAAATATTGTTGTTGTTTACTTCATTCACATTATAAAAAAAAATATAAGTTTTTTATGCATTTAAATAATAAGACGCGTAGAGGAAAAGCGATTAAAAATTGTGTTATATTAACCATGTCTAACCTTTGGAAGAAAACAAAAAAAAAAAAGCAAAAAAAAAAAATTAAAAAATATAAATTAATTATTCAACAAGTTATCAATTAAAGAGATAATAGTAAATACACATTCATTTACTGCCATTTATAATGCCTCACATAGTTTTCATTTTTTAAAAAGATGCAATTTTCATCAATATAAGTGACTTCAAATAGAAAATGATGTGCTAAAATATTGTAGTCACAGGTGATAAGATTGGTTTTGAATAAAAATTGAAAATATTATTATTTAGATATGATAATATGTTCTACGTCAATTTATTTTCATAATTAATTTAAATATTTGTTTAAAAAAAAAAAATAAATAAAAAATTAATTAAATATCACTAAGGCTTTATATATAGCAATTGAGAGGAACATTACTTAAAAAAACCAAAAAAAAAAAATAAATAAATAAATTAAACTAAATTTTGGAATGAATTTATTTGGAACAATGGTTTTGAAAAGAGTTTTTAAAGTTTTTTAAAAAAAAAAAACAACTGCGAATTATAAATGGACAACTGTTAGATCTCCCAATATCACATATAATTATACGACAATTTTATCACTGAGTTTTATTCTTTATATTCTTTAAAAAAAAAAAAATACCTCATAAGTGAATACGGAAGTACCATCTAGAATATTATTTATTATAAGTTAATATTTGAGTTATTTGAATACGCATCTTATTTTTATTATACTAAAGTTATCCTTTAGAAAGTGGATACTCTTTCATGTTCAAAACACAAAAAACTTTTTATTTGATCATAATTCTTAGAAGAAAAAATTAATTTTTAATGTTCCACTACAAACTAAAGATCAATTGGACTTCGAAGTGGAGTTAAGATTTGCTATAAAACAACTAAAAAAATGATACAATGGGTGAATTTTTACGGAATTTAACGATTCTACTGAATATTCAATTTGGCGACCCACCAAACATTTGAAAAGACCCATCATGCAAACTCCTCCTATACCTATAAAAAGTATAGATGGTAGCTGGCCTAGAAATAATGAACAAAAAGCATCGATATTTGCTGATCACCTATAGAAAAAATCTTTCAACCAAATTTATCGTGCAACACTGAATATTTGCCAGATGTTGTAGTCAACAATGAAATGAAAACAAACATTAACCCTAAGAAGGCATTAATCAAATTAACTAACCTGATCAATGCATCGTTCAGACTACAATATGTGCCGCAGATATGGAAAATAGCTGAAGTAATAATGATACCTAAACTGGAAAACCACCGCAAGAAACAACATCATATCGACCGATTTCTTTGCTGCCGATAATATCTAAGCTATATTAAAAGCTCTTATTAAAACGACTAAAACCAATTATTGAAGACAAAAAACTGATTCCAGATCACCAATTTGGTTTCCGAAATCAACACTCTACAATTGATCAGATTCATCGGATCACAAATATTATAGAAAAGGCATTAGAAGGGAAAGAAAGTTTGCTCGACAATTTTTCTGAATGTTTTTGATAAAGTTTGGTATGAAGGTCTAATTCAAATTACTCCTTCCTGCTCAATACTCAAAGATACTGGACTCATATCAATCAGAGCGATATTTTAGGATTATAAGCAGGAAGATGCTTACACCGAATTAAAGCAAATACTGTCGGGTGTACCACAAGGTAATGTATTCATCTCCTATACACTAGTGATTTGCTCACATTTGAATAAAATATTGTTGCTACATTCGCTGATGATACAGCAATATTAGCCATTGGAAACAGCAATACTAAAACAACAACAAAATTACAAACAGCTATTGCTACCGTACAGAAATGGAACGTTAAATGGCGAATTAAACTAAATGAAGCTAAATCAGTTCATATTGATGTCACAAATAAACATATTGTTCACAAGCCAGTCTATATTAACAAGCAACAAAGTGTTCGGTATGAAAATATACTCCTAAATATCTTGGTATGACCCTTGAGGCAAGACTCAAGTGAAAGCCACATGTCAAGATAAAATTAGCAGAACTCAATTTAAAGTACAGAAAAATGTACTGGCCATCAGGCAGACATTCGGCGCTGAAATCAGTATGGACATATGGCATTCAACTTTGGGGTTGAGCAAGTCAAAGCAATAAAAACATAATACAATGATTTCAAAATAAAGTACTATGAAGTATAGTGAATGCTACTTGGTATATCCGAAACGTCAACCTGCATAAGGATTTGGATGTTGAAATGATAGATAACATCATCAAAAGGTATGCACAAAGTCATCAAAAACGACTACAACAACACATAAATGCCGAGGCTCTTCAACTCCTGAACTGTGAAGATATAGTTAGACGATTACAACGAACAAAACCGTTTGAATTATTGTAAATTTTATATTGTGTATTACATCAAAAATCATAGACAAAAAGTAACTTTCATAGGATAAATATTTTGTAAAAATTTTGTAACGTAGTAAATTAGTAAGTTAAATAACCTATTAGTATTAAGTTATTAGATTGTTATATAATAAAGACACTATATAGGTGTTTTGTTTTAAAAAAATTATAAAATAAAATTTGATCATAACGATGGATGACATGGATATGAACATTTGATTTAAAAGCCTGGAGGCGGTAAAATTCAGGAAACATATCTTCAGACAGACGGTTCCACAGACGAGTTTGACAACCGAGGTAGTCGTGCATTAAATGGAAATAACCGAATATTTGACATAATGCTGGTAATCTCAGAACAACAATTGCCATGATAATATCTATAAAAAAATGAACTGTGAATTGGGCTGGCAGTCAGTGATAAGAGGTCATTAATGAAAATTAAAAATAGCGTAGCAGACAAAACGGAACCTTAGGGAACACCTACATCAAGTCAGAAACCATCAGAAGTGACGCCATCGAGAACAACCCTATTCGAGCCACTCTTCACATAATTAGAAATCC
This sequence comes from Penthetria funebris, assembly GCA_027564355.1. NCBI lineage: Eukaryota > Metazoa > Arthropoda > Insecta > Diptera > Pleciidae > Penthetria > Penthetria funebris. The sequence continues at coordinate 6,221 of JANSTX010016053.1, forward strand.
ACACACCCCCAAATCATGATGAATACCATAAGACACCAGTTTCGATAATAGTGCCCCTTGCCAAACTCTGTGAAAAGCCTTGGATATGTCGAATTCAAGCACCCGAGTCTCATCAAACATGTGCAAACTTCTACTTCAAATTTAAGTCAGATAGGTCAAAATATCACCCTTTAATCTTCTGGATCGAAAACCATATTAACGATCATGAATAATTTTATTGGATTCCAGGTAAGATATGATCTTGAATTTAATCATTGTTTCCAAGACCTTGGATAAGATTGATGTAATGGCTATAGGTCTGTAATTGGAAGAGTCTATTTTAGAACCCATTTTAGGAATAGGCTGGACGTTTACCGTCTTCCATGCGGATGAAAAATGAGAGAGAGAAGACGCACATTTACGCAAAACTATGACTGGAATACCATCAGACCAGGTGCCTTGTTAGAATCTAAATTTTTTTGAATTCTGTGAATAACCCTCAATCGGATTTGAATGGCTCTCATATTTGAAGCAAACCCTAAGAATCGATGGTGGAACCGTATTGAAATCGTCTAGATTGGGATTAATCGCGAACATGAGGGCCAGTAAATTAGGTTTTTGTTTAGAACTTGTAATAGGATTGCCATTGGAATGAGTATGCCTTCTTTTTTGGCGAACAGCATCTATGCATTTTAAATCGAACCAAGAATTTGGACTTTTCTTTTAGCAATTCGTTACAATCTGAGAAATCCCAATTTACAGACGCAGATTTCGAATATCTGGAATAATATATACATCTGTACTAGGACCCAATTGCAACAGTTTTAGATTTATTGCAAAAAGAACATAATTGTTGCTATTGGCAATTACTTCCAACATTAACACCAATGCAGGGGCGAATAACAGCGTTACTAGATTAAAATTTGCTATATTTAAGTGTTGTATTACAAAGCATTCTATTATCATTATATAAACGCTTTGAAAGCTATTTTAATTTATCACCAGATATTTAATTAATCGAAAGCTATTCTAGCAACTAATTTGCATCCAATGATTCAATATCTGACATTGACAGAAATCTTTGTAAAGTTTTATGCACAAATATGATGGAGTAAACGATAGTTTTTATGCTTTCTCCAGCAAATTACATGTTGGAAAAGGCAGAACTGGAAGTTTATAACTATTTTTGTGACAAAAATAAAGAATTATGAAATGCAAAATATTTATCTTAATATAAAACAATTTTTTTTATGAAATGTATAATATGTCTCATTAGTCTTTGTTCATCAGCTGCAGTCAGAGCGATTGTTTTCATTTGCTGGTTTTTTTATTATTCTCGAGAAGATGGTATGCACTGACAGCAAGCGATTTGAAATAGTGGAACGGTCACCAAATGTGGAATATGAGAGTTAACCGAAAGGGCGCAGACAATCAACGGTCATGTTAGAGGGTCTCTGGGGTTAATGTAGCAGTGATCATTCAAATCCAGAGGCCAATGATAACAAGATGATATAGCGAGTATGTGGCGCTATTAAATAACCACACCCAAAATGTCTGTCAGATGAATGAACATAACCTTACATTAGTTCACGATAGCTAGAAGTAGGAAATGGCTTCAAGTGTCGTAAAATCGGATGTTAGTTTAGCATACTGCCTTTTAAGACTATAAATTATTACCGCTAAAAGACTAGGAATTTAGCCTCGGATAACGAATGTGATTTACAAAACGATGTCGCGGCACGCAACACGAACACAATGATTATGTACTCATATATTGTGGTAAGGATAAGGACCAACGGGATCATTCGGCAATTCGTTTACTTTTTCATAATCGATTTGAACAGAACAATGATAATATAAAATACAGAAGTGATAGATTACTGAGTCAATTTATGATGACTTGCAGCAGGAGTTAGATAGCTTCTCATCTAATGGCAAAATAATTATAATGGGTGATATGAATGCAAGGGTGGAAAATTCAGTATTGAATGTTTGAATGAAACAAAGATTTAACGAACAAACATTAAATGAAAATGGAGAAACATTGATAGATTTTTATTCTAACAATGAACTCCGTATTAACAATACTTTTTTCTCACATAAAGATGAGCATAAATACACTTGGCATAACACCAGAGCTCAACAGTCAACTATTGAATAAATTATCACAAACAGAAGTTTTCATCCATCACATATTTTGGATGTAAAATCTCTTTATTCTGCTAGTGTAGGTACGGATCATATGCTTATTTCCTGTAGCATCAGAATAATTGCAAAATTACAAGAACCTAATGCTTCAGAATATATTCAAAAAACAAATATTGACTCTATTATGGATCTAAGCACAAGGCAGGTATATGAGTACAGATTACAATAGGCAAGAGTTGAAAGAAAATATTAATAACGCAACATGTGAAGCGGCAGCCATACCTAAAATACAGAAGCCTTAAAACCCGACTAAAATACAGAGTATATAAACTTATTAGAAACAGAATGAATGCCAAAATAAAACAAATTAAAAAGGAATAGTGGAACCGTTTTAGTAAAGACATGGAATGTGATTTGTATGGCGGACAAAAGAAAATTTGGAACTTTATCAGAAAAGATAGAAATGTGCATATGAATATGGCCAAAATTCATCAGCATCTGCTGAAGCATGAATTACGCATTTCCAAAATGTATTTACCAACACAGAAGAGTTTCAAATGAGACATACGAGGCACAGATAATAATTTTTATGCCAACCAGTGTCTGAAATATGGTTCGGAAAACCTAAATACTGAGATTGTTAAATTAAGAAAAAGAGATACAGATTGGCGAACTAGTGAAACAATATTCTTATTTAAGAAGTGCAGTAAAACTGATCCGAAAAACTATCCTGGTATCACAACAAGTGCTGTTCAGAAACTCTTTATTAAAATTGTTGGCGATAAAATCATGTCAAAAACTGAGATTTGCGATGAACAGAATGGCTTCAGAAATAACAGAATGGCTTCAGAAATAACAGATTAACTATATTTATATTACGACAACTTGTAGAGAACGCCATTGGATACAACAAACCGATTTTCATGTGCTTCGTCGATATTGCACAAGCTTTCGACTGCATTCAACATGACGATGTTAGGAACATTTTATAAGAAGCTAAAATCCAGCAAAGCATAACTGGTCTCAAGCAGATAAATGTAAGCCACAAAACGCAAATTAAAGTAAATGAAACAAGACCTAGATCAGTATAAAAGAAACAAGACTAGATCAATATAAGCTTTCGAACGCATCCAACTTGACGATGTTAGAAACATTTTATAAGAAGCTAACATCCAGCAAAACAACTGGTCTTATACAGCAGATAAATGTCAACAACACAACGCAAATTAAAGTAAATGAAACAAGGCTACATCAATTTCTGGATAGCTTCGTGACGTCATTTTGAGAAACAAGTTCATGTTGCTAGAAAGCAAAGTACGAAATTTTAACATATTTTAACATATGCAGTGGAAACTCGCATTGATACGTCCAAAAGTAAATAACTTATGAGGGCAACAGAAATGAAGATAGTAGGTACTATCACCGGGCATTCACTAAGAGATAAATTCTGAATTGATGATATCCGAAATGAATGTCAAATATAGGAAGGTTCCCGAAGAGATGGCGAGAAAGTCGACATCCGCATATCAAAACTAAATTGTTAGAAAAACTATGACCTAACGAAAAATGAAGAAGAAGTTTTTATTATTACAACAACAAGGCGAATTCATTGATGAAAAATTTAACTACTATTTTTAAAAATAAATCAAACATTTACAAAAATTTAATTAAATATTTCCAATAATAAATTATTTATAAAGTAATTGCATATTATGTATATTATGTTTAGGTTCGTTTTCCAATATTGCTATCAATATAGTGACATTATTATGTCCGGAACCCGCTGTCTTTTTGTGAAAATGAATACTTTAAAAAAAAAAATTAGTATACAACATGGCATTGAAAGTATTGTCCATCGCTGGCGATTGCCTTTCGCTCCCATCTTTCGGACAGCATACGAATTGCGCGTTGTAAAAATGACTGATGTCTTGAGACTATTTATGAATTGATCGTATTTTTTGCATCTTTATAAGAGTGGCTGTCCTGCTCATTCAGGCAATCGCTCATCGCTCGGAAATCGGAAGAAGCAATATAAGGTTAATACAGCGAGTAGAGAAGCATATCCCATTTCAGAGTTTCCTATTATGTTTTAATTTACCTTGCAAAATGTGGTCGACCATTGTTATGCTAAGGAATTTATCGTATCCCTGCTCGAAGTGTGCCAGACTTTCCTACAATGATCGACTTAACCGCATGAATTGTAATCGGTAGCGAACCCTTGTAGTTTTTTCGGTAGGTTGGAGCAGTTCATAATAAATACAACTTAGCTGATTCCACCAAATACAGAGCATGAGCTTGGAACCGTTTTGCATTGCCAATGATGTTGATGGTTCACCGAGCATGACATATATGACGTTTTCAGTTTCGGATTATTGTAGACGGGTTCAATTTTGATCGCTAGTCACAATAAGATACAACAAAATAATTTTTTTTGTCTTTGGAGAATCTGTTTACACATAAAAAAAATTCTTATAAGCGCAATTTTTACAGCAAAATTATCGTGTATCTTGCATCTTGTATCTTGTAACGCTCTTGCAAGTGAAAGTATCTTGCAACTGTATCTTGTTACAATGTTAAGATGTATCTTGTATCTCGTTATAGTTGTTAGAAGCATCTTGCCCAGCCCTTTGCATATGTATATATACTTGTAGCATATAATATTTAAGTTATGTTGAAAACCTCTTCGCTTAAGCGCGAGTGAAGCAAATAAGATTAAAATAAAATGCAATAAAAAATAATAAAATATTAGAACATTGATTTATTTATGCAGCCATCCCATATTTCTTGTACAGTATATTTTCTTTATTTTTTTCACATTTTATTTATGGTATACAGTCAATAACATATATCAAATTGCAGTACTATGATGTTGTCAAACTACGAAGGATACACAAAAACTTGTTTATTATGAACATTAAGCAAAGCAATAAGTTTACCTATAATGTGTTGATGAACTCTCTTATCTTCTTGCAAGTGAACAAAAGACAAAGGAATATTGTAAATTGTTGTATGGATTTGTATTGACATATACTCTTAAAGTGCATGAATAGTTGCATTTTATAGAAATTTTCAAAATTGAATATTCCATCCAAAAGTATAACACTTATATGAAGAGGAATGCAACACCGACGCCAATGTTCAGAAAATAAGTGTGAAACAAATTAGTAAATATTACCTCCTTCATCCTAAGTTTATTTTTCCCAAAATCTATCACTCATATACAGAATACTATATTGTATTTTGTTGTAATGAAAAACTTAAAGGCAAAAAGGAAACTCATTACTGTTGCTCCTAATTTAAAATTTCGACAGATCTTAGTTTATAATTTTGTTTAAGAGTGTACAGTGTAACAGTATTTTGTTCTTACATCGTAATTTCGTTTGAATTCTATTACGAATATTTCGATAGATATTCGTAATAGAATTCAAACGAAATTGCGTGATTGAATGGTGTGTGGTTGATTTTTTATGCGTAAACGATAGCCTGATTATGTAATGGTTTGGATAGTTGCAAATCGTCGCTTTCAGCTCGTTTTTATCGATCAAAGCGTTATGCTGAAGCAGCAAGTGTACCAACAGAAGGTGCTAAAAGATTCTAACCATTGGTCACACATTACAAGAGTAAGATGTTTTTCAGAATATTTAATGTATTTTCAACATTGAAAAAACATAAATTAAAAATATTTACAATTGACAAGACTACAGCATTTTTAATTCGTAGCACTTCGAGTAACAGACCCTAAAAATAAGTTTCTTTCATTTACAAATTACTATTGCTTATTTAATATAATCAAAACACAATTATTACCACAATTTAATATTCACGTAAAAATTATTTGGAACTCGGGTAGAGATCCACATTGAAAGCATTCTAAATATATTTTATGTAAATAAATTGCATATGAAAATCAAAATGAAAATTGGAAACTGAATGAAGTTTTTTTTTTCTCCATATAATTCAACATGTTTGCAGCTTATGGTCATATTTTTAACTCCTCACTTTTTCAGCATTGACACAAACTAAGTAATTCTCATTCAATAAAATAAAAATACATCACAATTCTTAATATTTCAATTATAAAGTAGAAAATTCTAAAATTTTATCAATTTAATGATGGACAAATTTTCATCAATGAATTTGGTATGCAAAATGAGATTTACATAAAATTTTTATAGGTCCTAAAAAACCCCTCAAAAAACAAGAAAAGCGTGTATATCACAGATTATAAACAACAAATCGTATTTGAAAATCATAGGAAAGAAAAACTTTTGAGAAATTTACTAGTTATATACAATAAATTTTTCATGATTACCAAGAATCCAAAGTGGTATTAACATAACATTTTTAAAAAGATCGAACAGATGCACAAACGCATAAACTAATTTTTATTCCATCTACTAAAACCACACTCAGAATTTCAAAAGCATATCAAAACATACTACAGAAAATGCCAGAACTTGATAAAATTAATGATAAATGTTTTACAAATTTACATATTTCCTAAATGAATTTTTCATGGTTCGGACAATGAAAAATGATGTTCACATGTAAATTATTAGGAGTTCGTCCAGATACTCAAATGTGATAGGAAACAACCTGAATATATTCTATGTAAATAGATCGCATTCGAAAATCATAAAAAACGATGTTATCGGAACAACATATTTTGCTTCTAATAATATTCGGTAAGACTAGTAGACAAAAAATACCATCCCAGTATCTCTTTCCCTATAATCCTCTCATATTCACTATATACTGGTTTTACCAATCCATTTTTCCCAAATTAAATTCCACCAGCCCATATGGTTTATTCCTTCAAAAATTGAAAAAGAAAAGTTCAATATGTGCACAGTAAGCATCGTGGGTACGATGGGTTGTTATCTTGTAAATCCGTGTCTATTCGCACGATAACTTTTGAGAATACATATCAAGATATAATTTAGCAGTCACAATTTTTATATAAATTATAGATTGGAATTCGAAGATGTGTAAAATGGAAGTATTTATTGAAATACCCTATTTTTGTAAGAAAATAAATACTATGTTAGAACGCGTACAATGTAATAATTTGCAACTGTCACTTGTAGTATATATTTAAGACTGTTTCTACCTAACGCAAATTAGAAAATGAATACTGGAAACGTTTCAGTAAAGACATGGAATGTGATATGGCGGACAAAATTTGGAACTTTATCAGAAAAAGATAGAAATATACATATGAATATACCCATAATTCATCAGCATCTGCTGAAGCATGGATTACACAATTCCAAAATGTATTTACCAACACAGAAGAATTTCATCTAATACATACGAGGCACATAATTCAAGATAATAATTTGTATGTCAACCAACATCTGATTGACCGAGCAATTAAAACATTGAAACATAGAAAATCTCCAGACATTGATGATATCTCAAACGAGTGTCTGAAATATGGTAGAGACAACCTAATTACTGAGATTGTTACATTTTTCAATAAATTAGTATAAATTGTTTAATAAATTAGTGTAACAATACCTATATTTAAGAAGGGCAGTAAAATTTATCCGAGAAACTATCGTGGTATCACTTTAATAAGTGCTTTTCAGAAACTCATCACTAAAATTATTGGCAATGAAATCACGTGAAAACTGAGATTTGCGATAAACATAATGGGTTCAGAAAGAACAGATCAACTATTGATTCGATATTTATATTACGACAACTTGTGGAAAAGTCCATTGAATACAACACATCGATTTTCATGTGCTTCGTCGATCTTGCACAAGCTTTCGACGTTTCCATTTTGACGATGTTATAAGCATTTAAGTCAGTTAATATCCACGATATTAAAGGATAATAAAATTAAAGATAGCATTAACATTTTTACAGAGCTTTTGTCGGATATTTAAAAATATTATTTAAAATGTCTTTTTTACATATTAATTTACATATTTACAAATATTTTTATAATAATTAATTTTCTTTTAAATTTCAGTATTAAACAGACGTAACACAATATTTGTAACTATCACATAATTGCACATTATTTTTTTTAATTTTACTTTTTAATTTATTATTTTAAACATAAGACTATTATTTAATATTTAAACACAATCGTGCGAATATTCTAAAGTGTAAATTAACAAAAAACAAATTAAATTGGATAATTTGATTAAACAATACACTCACTCTAAAACTCTTTGACATACTTAAGCCAATTTAAAAAAAAAACGAATTAAGTATATAAAGGGGTACTAATTAAGTTATAATTAAAATTTAACGACATATATTATCTAATAATTAAAATTAATAAAAGTTATAAAGTTATCACAATTTCGATATGTACTAATTTTGTTATTTCCGAAATACGAGTATTAATACCAAATCGGATCATTTAGACAAAATTAGGGCAAAAATAAAAGAAATACCTTAATAATAATAGAAATAGAAATTATAGATATGTTAATAGATGTTTAATATTGTAATTTATAATAAAAAGATGGTTCGATTTTGTCTATCGGGTGAACCTGTTTGGGAATTTTATAAAATTGATGATTTTTCGAATTTGATTTCTAAAAATATAACAGATATCATAAATGCATATAAATACAGTATATTTAGTAACCATTTTAATACATGATAAATTAACTGCTCGTTAATAATTGATAAGAAATATATAAACAAAATATATCAGTTAAATTGCTGGTAATTAACAGAAATTTAACAGAACAATCTACATTTAACAATAACTGCAAAAATTGTGTCTACAGTGCCTACAGTACCTTCACGAGGTTACCATTGAATACATAGTTTAAAATTACCATCAAAAAATTAATCTTAAATCAAATAATAAGTAGAAGTTAGGACCTATTTTAGAACTAACTTCAATTATATTAACCTTTTTTGCACCGGATTGCAACTCGTACTGTCGAAACTTTATAATTTCAAAGTCAGCAAATGGCCAAAATTAAATGAAGTTTGCTTCGCATAATATTAATTGGGATGTGTGCGCATGGCTAATATGACCAGAATGATGAGTTTTCCACTAATATATGCAACAATCACAATCTTGAGATTGTTGGTACAATGTCCAATCACAAAGCAATAATAATCCACAATAATACTTGCTAATCGCCTGACGGTAGCACAAGCAACAATAATACGAAGCGGAAAGATCACAACTTATTGGTTATTGGGCAGATTCGATATCAACTTTTCGACAAATATGCAACAACGACGTCAACTGCGATTAATGTTGTTCGAAAACGCATTTCATCACTTATTGTATGTTCATGTTTGACAAATTAAATCAATTAATAGTTGTTTGATCGCAAATATGGCACAGTAAGCGGTCGGGTTCAAAATGCACAGAGTATACATTAATGATATGCTGAATAGAACGGTGTAAGTTGCATAGGATTCAGTTGAGAAAAGCTTATATCCCATTAATTGGTGAAGTGTGATCATCCGACGACATTCTGACCGAAAACCAGAAATGATAATCAAGGTTGCGAAGAAGGGTAAACTTAGTATGTGTAAAAGCAAAAGTGACATGAATTCACCTTACTAAACACAATAAATATTTTGTTTTCAAATTATAAACGACAGTATCAATTCAGTCTTCCGAATATTCGTAAAGAATAATATGGTTTTAGACCTGACATGCACGTATTACATAAACAGTTGCAAACAATTATTGTAAGCTATGAATTCTGTCCAAATTAATGGACATCATCAGTAGTCTTTATATACATTAAGATCATTAAAGGCGTGAGTAGATTTTAATTTGAAAATTAATACTCTGATCCAAACAGTGTCGAAAGCTGTCTCACAGTCTACAGCAGCAGCGATTGTTAATTCGCGGTTGTAAATTCGTTTACTGTTAAGAAGGCTATTGAATAATGGTAATCTTGATAGATAAGTGAGTGGTATTTTGAGCGGAAAAAGTCTATTGTGTGATCTGGCAAAATTATTGGTAATAAGTTGATTTATGTGGTCTGAGAATGTTGGTCATCGAGGTTTTTCTTATCAACATGAATGTTGGCAAAGTGTTTGGCAAATCTGTTAGTTGGTGTTCAGTTATAGAACCGAGTTGGATTCCAGATAAATTGTGATATTCGTGGGTAATATTTGTTTTTATTGACATTGTGATCAAGTGTAATGTTAATCAACTTATTCGACCAATGTTATTTTAAATCGAACTTAATTTGGTCATCATGTTGTTTAGGCACTTGATCTGTGATCTGATTAAAATAATATAGTTGTCTAAATTCCTCTTAAGTTTAATGATATATACTATGTTTTAAGGCCATTAAAGAACCAATCGTAAAGGTGTCTACCATTAATATTATCAGTAGTGTTTTGCCAAAGTGAATGTCTTGCATTGAAGTCGCCACCCAAAATCAGTCATGCGTTCGGTCTAGCCGCGGTTTCAATGATAACATTCAAATCAGCAACATTGATGGCCACTCTATTGGTGCTAGGAAAGTATGCCGAAACGAAAAGTAATTTACAACCATTTTCGACCCTCGATAAGATGACAGTGCATTCTAATGAGGTAAGTTCAAGGTGGATAGCGAGTTGCCTTGCATCTAGATCGTTCCTTGGAAGAATAGCAGTGCCACCTCCACGATCATTTGGGTTGTTTTGTCTATCGGATCTAAATATTTTGTAGCCATTAATGAGTACTATGTGTTTGGTGTTGAGCTTGGTTTCAGCGAGTAATATCACGTATAGTTTGGACGAATGTAAAAGTTCAGCAAGTTCGTATTGGTTTTTAAGCCCTGGGAACGAAGTTCCAAAGGTCTATTGTATTTGATTTCGTTCATGTAACGCCAAGAAATAAACATCTCAGAAAAAAAAAAATTACACAGAAGTGC
>JANSTX010016064.1:0-17209 GCA_027564355.1 Penthetria funebris
AATATATTAAATTACAAATATATATGTTCGTACTCATTTATATATATATATATATATATATATATATATATGTAGTTAAAATGTGCAACTGACCAAAGGTATACATACAATCTCTTTGTACGTCTTCATACATAACAGGAATGTTTCTAATTGTACTTGTGAAGTATAGAGGTATATCTAGTTTTTTCATAATTTTCTTATGAACAATTCTTGTAAAACAGGACCTCTTTTAACATATATGTATGCATATATAATAATTGAAATATAAATGTTATTTATACTCTCGGCTCCTACAAAAAAATTACTATTTATTTCAATGTCATTAACCTCTTCTTTGAGGTGTAAATAATGTTACTTCCTTGGTTAGCGTATATGAATGCATATATCGTTGATATTACTATATTAGGTGTAAACAGCTTTTATATGGTTTTATGCACTATTGTTATTTATTACATATTGACATATCCTCGATTATATAAATAACAACGTTAGATAACAATATATATCATGTATGATAATATAGTTAATAAGCTCATATTATAATTCATCATCCGCATCAGTCGTCCACAACTATTAAAAGTTTGTTAATAATTATATATTTATGTACTGTGTAATGTTTATTTTTCACATTTGGCTGTTTTAGTTTATTTATTTTACAAGTAAAGGAAAAACACAAAAATAAAAAAACAACGAAAAACCTGTGTGCGGTAATCACATGGTAGAAAAATACGGTCAAAGTTTTCTGTAAAAAAATAGAAAAATAATTATATATTTTAGTTGAGCGATGATGATGTATAAAATATTAATGTACTCGAATGGTACAATAACAAAAGAAATTTTTATAATAAAGATTGCGTTAAAAAAGTTTATGTTATGCATGAATAAATTAAGTATTGACGAATAATGTGGTCGACAATCATCAAGGCTACTGAACACATTTTTACCTCCACTTGGTGTCACCGTTAACTTGGTTACGTTATTTTTTGTCAGCAATAGCATATGATCATGACTAAAAAGATGGTGTTATTGTCGTGTTCATAGACTGATTGAAAAACTATCTCGTCAACAAATTTGGTAGCTGAAGATTTAGGCACCACTCTATTGAAATATTCAAATAGTTAATCCTATATTTTTCAGTTGACAAATTTCAATTATAGTTCTTGATGTTACATACATATATGAAACGGCAAATTAACATCATAATGCTGGCGTAAGGGTTCTGAAGATGATGATGATGATGGTTTTTATTTCATTATGAAATAATAGTCTGGAACAGTGCAATTTAAATTTAAATTGAAAAACCCTTTATTATATAACAAATGTTATATATTACAAAATGTTGCGTTCTGTGAACGAAGTTTATTATTTAGAATATAACATATCGCATAAACCCTAGACGTGTAAAGTAAATTGTGACAATATTTGTGAATTTTGGTGGGTTGATTTACGATCACATCTATTCAAAAATAATCAATATAACATTTTACTTCACAAAATAAAAACTTTCATTTATTAGTTGTTCGTATTTGATTTGACTAACAAAAAAAATACGTTTGTTAACATAGAAAATTCGAATTATATGACATTTCATTGAATATGAACGATGGGCTGTGTCGGCTGAAACTCTAGTACAACACAACCCAACAAACTATCATCATAGAGTATTCCAAAAAGATTTCGATCGGTAAATTAGAAAAAGAAAATATTATTAAAATTAAAACTCACTAAAATCATTTACTCCTGTCAAAAAGATTTCAAAAGAGTGCTCATATCTTCTGCGCACACCCATTTATACGAAAATAAACCATCTACGCATATTCAAAATATAAAAATAGCGAAGTAAAACTTTTGTTTAATCTAGTGAATGGAGTATTATTCGCCCTGTAGCGAATAGAGATCGTTCGTTTACTAAATAATGTTATATTATACTAGCGGGAACAAATTTAAGATTTAAAATTTTAACATTTTCAATTTTAAAATTTTTTTTTTTTCGTTTGGAATGTGCGCTAAATTTATTTTACTACAATTTATTTCTTTATAATTTTAAATACCATATGGCAATTTTACATAGATATATAATCGAAAGTAAATTAGCGTCATGATATAATTGTACATAGCAAGCTGTCACCTTTGTTTACAATTCGTTTCAAATAGAAAATTAACGTTTGATGTCAATATTAAAACATATTAATTGTTAAAATGAAACTTTAATTATCGAGTATTGTAGTGAAAGACAACTGATAACATCTACGGTAACCCGTTTGTTTACCTATTAATTAAATATTTTTCTAATTTGTATATAATTGAGTAACAAAGCAGGTAACGTCGATGACAGTATTGTGATATTTTTTGAATTTTATTGAAATCTATCAATTTAATACTAATTTGCGAAACTACTAAAATTTAATTTTGTGGAATGGACTGGAGATTTTCTCGACATTACCATTAATTTATGACCAGACGACGCATTATTTGTACACTTTGTTGTTACAATTCATCTGTATTTTATTTGTCAATAAAGAAATAGTGAAATATGACTGAACCATAATTGTTCGGTTAAATCAATGTGTTTGATCACATTAATGAAACGTTTATTTAATTCAATAACAATATATATTTTGGTTTTATTAGTTTTAATAAATTATCATTTAATCTTTTTTATTTTCATAATTAAATTAGTCATCTCATCAACTATTAGCACATGATTTAGAAGAATTGAAATAACTTTATAGTGTATACACACTCATACTTTCGTCATATTTTGCATTTTACAATTTAATTTAATCAAAAGGTTAAAATTAATATTATTAAGTTCAATTATTTATAATCGTTTCTTTTCAATAATTAAGATAATTGAATATTATACTAGTACATGCAATATTGCGTTATCAAATTATAGAAACTGAATAATTTATTTCATATATTATACATTAATTTCAATATAAATTAATCATGTCCGTTTTGTTAGACAGTATACCCATATTTTAAATTACATAAATGTACTCTCTTATGTTAGTTTTTCGTTTTTTTTTTTTCCATTTTATTTGCCTTGAACCCTAATATTCTTCTTTTCTTTACTTGTTTTCCGGTATGCAATTTAAAATTATTAGGCATGTTTAAAGAATATAAGAGTATATTTGCCAATATATTACAATATGCCGTTGCTTAGTTTCTTTACATTGAAATATAATATAAATATTAGTATATTCTTAATGATGTTAATGATGATGGGTGGTATGGTATGTTATGTATACATATGAATATTATTATATTAATATGTGGTAATAAAATCATGAGAAAATATTCCCAAACCTATTTCATTTTGATTAATAATGAATAGATTTAATTACAATGACAAAAAAAAAATGTTTTTCTTTTCTTAAATTAATTTTAATTGAAATCAATTGCAATTGAGTTAATATTCAACCAAGCCCGACATTATTGCTTTATTCTAAAATTTATTTACGAAATTTCTAAATGTGTTTAATCCAGGATTTTAATATTATTTTATTATAATATTTCATCATCTTGCGCGCTACTACCGAATTGCATGTATTTGATATTGGAAAATATAGGATCAATTATAATTATCCGCAGTTATACATTTGAATATTTTAATAAAGTGTAGATTGGTGTATAAATCCCCAGATACCTAATCGACACACATCATCTTTTCATTCTCAACCGCACGCCGCATTACTGGCAAATATCGTGTTTGAGTTGCCGTTGACACATGTAGGTAAAGATGGATTGAGTATTAATTAACCTCCATTTGTCATTCTCGTATTACCTATTCTTTATTAACAATTACTAATTATTTATTACATGTGTTGAATTTTAAATTAAATTACTTATATAAAAACAGTTTATGTGAGAAGTACAATATAGATAGTTTATTTTGTCCACCGGCTGAAAAAGAAATCAGGAAAAGAATTTAGGATATCATTATATTATTATTGTGCAAACATATTTATCAATTCTGACTTTTATTATCGATTAACTTTAATTTAGTTGAAGGAAGTATTTATAAAAACAATTCTCGCTAAATATATATTTTCCTTTCTTGCAATTAAAAGTAAACTTATTTCATAATGTTTTTATTTAATGTATACATATATTTCTATCACATTAAAAAGTCCTTCACCTTAATATATATTTATATATTTAATATAAATGCATATACATATAAATATATTATCATTTTAATGGTAAAAATTATTTTTGAAATGATATTTATTCATAATATATTGGCTGCTATATTTGGTCCTGGGTGATGAATATAGAATGTGACTACTTTATCTAGATAATTCAATGCATTTTTAGTTCATAAGATAGTATCGAAGATATTTGGAGCATATATTTAATTTCTGGTATGTGATCGGACGAGGGTAATATACCAACAAACTAATTAACTGCGTAAAAATTTGATAAATAATTTCTGACTAACTTTTAAGACTTGCATCAGTATTTGGTTATGTAAATGAACCAACGGGTGGACATATATCTTTGCAATAACAATTGATTAGTATATAGATATTGTTTATATATGTAAGAAGTAATTGCATTGACTGTTAGTTTTGACGAATTAACAATTTTTATATGGAATAAGTCTGAAAACTTAAATTATCATCATATATGATATACAATAATATATTCGTGATACCCGTGTCCAAATTATTACATATTGATTACATTGAACACCCATTAATTTTATTATATAAATGATGCTTAAAGAGTACAAGTTACAATGTTATATATCGACGAAATAAATGCACCCACATTACATATAAAATATATGACTTCATAACCATGTAAAATCATTAAAACATGCAATTAATGTATATAATTAACTATATTCATTATTGTATCATGTCAACAACACTCTATACATTTATAATTATATGATTTATATCATGATACATATAATATTATGGGCGCGTGTTATCTAACAACAATAAATTTGCCAACATCATTTATTTTAATAATTTATATTATAATTTACTATTATTTTCTTTTCAAGTAAAACACATTATTAGTATATTTATATGGGCAATAAATAATAACGGAAGATAATTACATATAATGTACATTGTACGAACATGTTACATGTTTAATTTATTTAGTAAGGAGTCTATATAAATTACAATTGTTATATTATTACATTTAAACATTTAATAATAAAATGATTTCAATAAAAGTGCTTTATCCTTTAAAATAATTACCATCATTGGCATTTGTTAATTGATTTTACCATATATTATATATATATAAAACAATGACAAGTACTCTGAATTATTGAAAACTTGATGAATAAAATATTTTATAATTTAAACAATTTAATTTAATTTATTTATTTAATTATATCATAAATATATGTATATGATATATATATATTGAAATTATTGTGTTAACATTTCTCATTTTAATTTTACAGGTGTTGGAATGGTTCTACGTAAAATGGGAAACAGTGTTACACCAACTGTGGAATTAATTAAAGAAGGCGATGAATATACTTGTAAATAATAAACTATAAATGTTAAAAACAATAATAAATTTAAAAAATTATATTTTAAACTTTACAGTCATTACATCATCAACATTTAAAACTACCTCAATCAAATTCAAGCTTGGTGAAGAATTTGAAGAAGAAACTGCTGATGGACGTAAAGTTAAGAGTATTATTACATTTAATGGTGATGTTATGACTCATGAACAAAAAGGTGAAAAACCAACAACTATTATTAGAGAATTTACTGCCACAGAAGTCATTACAGTAAGAGTTATATATATTTTATCAAAAAAAAAATTATATTCAATTTAACATTTTAATTTATTTATATATATAGACATTAACCATTGGTGATGTTAAATGTGTTAGATGGTACAAGGTTGCATAAACTGTGATACATATTTAAAAAAAAAAATAAATTTAAAAAAACCAAAAATCACCAAGAATTAGAAAAATGTGAAGAATTTTCATTAAACTATATACAGCGAACACTACTTTATATTAAATACTGAAGTTTATAACATCAGCCGCTAAACATCATATAAAACTATTACATAATGTTTCTAATTTTTTTTAATATGAAAATCGCGCAAAGTGGACCAAAAAAAAGTAAATAAACATTTTCTTAGATATTTTGTTTTTATCTAATTAAATTATTACTACATCCTACTATAACTAGTTATACATTAGTTTTAAAAATGTATTTTTTATTTTATTTCAATTTTGTATGCTTTAGTCATTTTATATTATATAATAAATTTATATAATTGCATTTTGAATTCTAAAATTTGTACTATTACTTTTGTTTCTTTCAAAATACAAAATAAATCATTACACATTTAATTATCATGTTTATTATTTTTATATATTAAAGTATCTTGGAAAAGATTGCAGGGAGAAGTAAATAAGTTTTTAAACAAACTTTTAAATCACAATAAAACTCTAATTTTAAAGCAACATTATCATATACATATATATCGGCTCTTATTAATTTAATTTATATACACAAATATGTAGAGAATTGTAGTATAATAATAGATTTAAGAATCACAGTGGTGGTATTTTAAGGATATCACTCCAAGCAGAAAGACATAGAAAGTATAGAACCTCATATATGATGACATCCAGATGTTACTTAATCTATATTTATCTCCGCCGTACGGTACCATAGTCAATTACGATCTATGGTCACAAATATAGATTTTAAAAACCATTTTTTTTTTTAACACATATATAAGATGAGATAATAACGATACTGACTTCATATTGTACTATCATTATAGTAAGATTTTAATTTGCAAAATACACTATTATATGGGATTCATTGATGATTTAAAACAGGATTAATCACTGAAAACACATGTATATGCAAGCATATTGTGATGAACACATGATAATACTCTAAATACCAAATCGTTTGGGTTCCTGAATTCATAAAATCAAAATCATAAATTAAGAAAACTTGAGTCTTGTTTTAAATGATGACAAACTATGTAATTATTATCATTATTCAAACCTTATAAAACATTGATTTCAGTGTCTTTTCTATTTAATGAAATCGAATTACATTATGTATATCTACTAACTCTAAGAATCTTAAATACTTTATTGTAATAATAAGTCAGGTTTTATTCTAATTTTTTGATTCTAATACAATAAATTCATCTTAAAATAATACACAAAAATTACAATAAAATTTAAACAATTATAAATTGTTAATATTGGAGTATGTTCATTTGAAATAAATTTTGTTCTGTACATATCATAGAAGTACTTGAAGAAATAATATTTATACACATAATACAAAGAACACTTCTACAGTGACAATTATACACAATGAAAATAACTAATTAGACAATTTATGTAAATAAAATACAGTCACATTATTAATATTAATTTAAATGAGTATGTTAACTCTATATTATTTAATATTCAACGTTAATTTTATATATAAAAAAATTCAAATATTTTATTTACCTAATTGTAGAAACACGAACATACCTCTACAAACACAAAATTGATATTTTGAATGAAACATTAATTCTCTGGGTGAGAAGTTTGCGAGCGTTGAAAAGTTCATCTTTTTGACAGATATGTTTGATAAAAGGTTCAGCAATATTTTTTGTAATAATAGTGAAAGTGAAATTTTTTATTTAATTACTATAAAATTAAAGTAAGTTATAAATTTTCTATTATTATGTAATTGATATTTTCAAATAATAAATACGAGATGATTGGTTATAAAGTCTTTTTATTATTTCGACAGACTAATATATTAATTTGGACAAAATAAAATCACCCTCCGCTTTGAGTTTGCTGAATTGCTTTCAATTTACGATTAAAATTTATTTACATTTTAGGAAGAAAATAATATTTTATTACCAAGAGTAATGGCTGTTAATATAAACTAAAAATAAATTTATTATTATAATTATATTACAAACAATTGATTATTATTGTTATATATAAAATACGAGTGTAGTTTATTTATATGATTTTAGAACTGACGATGACTATAAACAAATAAGAATAATTGTACAATTAATATAGTATTTTAAATTGATACACATATTCTATAATAATATATTAAAATTGATAATAGATTTGAACCACTACAGCAGCATACAAATATAACTCCATATTTTATCAAACATGTTAAGTATTGATTAGAAAATTTCATGCAAATAAAAATTATGTAACAAAGCGAACCGGCTTTCTAGCATTTGAAAACAAAATTCAATTTGTCCACTTAAAATTGAGTAAACATTCAAATTTAACAATTCGTAAATTGTAATTGTGTGATTTACTGTGTCATCACACAGTCATGTTTGCTTTTATTGAGTTATATTACAATTATCAGA
Source organism: Penthetria funebris (assembly GCA_027564355.1). Classification (NCBI taxonomy): domain Eukaryota; kingdom Metazoa; phylum Arthropoda; class Insecta; order Diptera; family Pleciidae; genus Penthetria; species Penthetria funebris. Next base: position 8,371 of record JANSTX010016064.1, read on the forward strand.
ATATATATAAATCAATAGTTTTCATATGCATTTATCAAATTACATTTTAAAATAAAAATAAAGTCGTTGACCATTCGTTATCGCATACTAATACGTATGATAACGGTCATGTACTTGTAGTAAAGAGGCTTTTACATTCTACAAGATATGGAGTATAGGTATAAGACATTTTAACATCTTAAGTACATAATGTACAAGTCCTAAGATTGTAACTTATTTGTTGCCATTATTTTCGTCTTAGGAACAAATTAATTGTCATATTATAATAATTTAATTATTGTTTGAACGTTATGGAAATTGTAATAACAAATCGTTTAATTTTTTTTCTATTGTATTTTAAAACTGAAACATAATAATATAGTCGAGATGTTAGTGAATTAATGCAGGTTGTAACAATCCTTTTTCAACTGACACACAATTTACTTTAATCGAATATTTATTTAGTAATCTTCTTCAGGTGTGTGTGCTGATCAACTTATTCGCGTTACTTCTATTTGTTCTCTGATCGTAATTAGAACGAAGGAAAAACCATTTTTTTTTTTAAATATCTCTCAAATTTGTTTAGCATATTATATATCTGTGGAATATCCCTGGTGGTGAGGTGAAATATCAGAGTTTGTATATGCTATTATTCTGATCTATTATTTCATCAAGGTCTTTCTACATAACTAATAAACTCTTAGAATACACGTTCAAGTGTTATTGTAAATAAAAGAAATATACATTTATTTATTTACTATGTACATATTAGCTGTAGTATATATATAAAGATTTTTCCACGCAATCTGATAGCAACGTAAAATCCAACTCTACAATAATAGAGTACTGAATTCACATACTTTGAACCAAACAAAACTTTAAGTAAATATCAGTAAGTCAGTTGGTTTACGTATTTCTGAATGGCAGGATATATTAAAGACAATTTATTCCAATAATTGTAGTTGTATTAATTCAAGTGTTTTTGTTTTTTTTTTTTTTTTTTGTAATATTACAATATTATTAATTATATTGCAAATATATACTGAAAAAAGAAATAATGTGAGTTTCATTAAGTCCCCATTGATATAATAATTATAATAAATTATTTCATTAATTAGCGAGAGAAGAAAGATAAATTGAAGAAAAGCAAATTTATACTCGGTAGTTATCAAAATAATATTTGAGCGATATTTAAAAATATTTTATTTTAAAATTTATAAACCAACAGAAAATGATCGAATATTACATATTTCCTTCTAAAAATAGATAGGATCGTGCACGTAATATAATTGTTAAGTAATATTATTATTGAAGGTCGTTTTGATTAAATATCGGTTTGCATATGTTTAAATATTTTTATTTTTATTTTCTTGTTTTTTGGATGCATATTTTTCGTTCTATTATTACATGTCCATTTACATTTTATATAAGTGGTATTAACCGACTAACATCTAAATTATTTCTAAAATGTTTGTCTCCACATGGTGTTACCGGTAATATATGATCATAGTTTAATGTCAATCATCTGACGAGGCAATGTAAAGTGCACTCTTTCGTATGATATATGATACATGACGTTACTGGTTTGTAAAAAGTTCAAAGACCTATTCATATGAAAGTATGTCACTGAAACAAAAATCACACTTAGATATGCAGTAGTATTCCTAAATTATTAAAATGTGCTAACAAAATATGTCAACTATTAACTTAATTACTATATGTGTTTATTTTGAAATTTTTTATTGTAATGCATACATATAACGCGCTAAACCTTGAATGAATAAGTTTTAAATTGTAAGTAAATTTTGTTTATACATAACAAAGAATTAGAGACAATAGAGACAAGTATTTTAATTACTATTTTCTCAGCATTCTTAGATTTGAAACTAAAACAATTAGATTATTAGATTATTTTAATTGTGAGGTTAACCGAGCACCGAGAAAATTAAGGTTATTGTGCACCCCCTTTCAACTCACTCCAGTGCCGGGGTTACTAGCCTCCAACCTAGAGCACCTATCCCAGATCGATTGCCCCTATGAAGCCCAGAATCTGTCTGGTCCTGTCTGCCGTGAAGACTGTCCTCAAATTCTTTCCCCCAAGTTCTTGTTTCTTCCCAGCACCGAAATTTATTTCTAAAGTGCCATTCCGAGACCCCCATGAATGGCTCAGGCCCATAGAAAGAGTTTGACAAGAGCCCACTCTCGACAGTTCGTCTGAACTAAAACAATAGTAACACCTACGAATTATATGTCTGTATACAACAAGTGTACTTTGAACTGTATACACTAATTCTTATAGAAATATATTATTTCAAAATGTTTGACACAATAATAAAATTTATAAATAAGCTCTAAATAAATGATATGGAAACTATGTAACATTGTACTTATCAGTTGCGTTTATCAATAAAAAAGAATTATTTTGATTTTTATTTTATTTAAATAGCAAAAAAAAAGAAGAAATAATTCAATTAATTTTGCTTTAATTATTTACTTTATGATAGTAATTAATTCATGACGACATATTTTATTTAAATGACAAAAAATGTATATTGCTCTTCATTGTACATTTCCCAAATTTTGCACTTTTATTGCTTCAGTTTTTTTTTATTATTTCTTAAATAATTTCTGTATTTTATTTATATGTCAATAATTGTTCAGTTTTATTTCGATATATTCTTTATCTTCTCTATAGTAATTTTAGATAATTCAAATTAGATTAATATAAGTATTTTGAAGTATAATAAACATGAAGAACATGACATACGTCATAATACTATATTATGTAATTAATAATAATAAGCGTACTTCAACAATCATTATTATTGGTGACGAATTGTTTGACCTTATAAAATGTACAACCTTCAACGTGGCATCATCGGTAACTCGACCACAAACAATGCCAATTTCTGTCGTCTAATCGCTTGCTAAAATCAGAGTATCTATTCATAGATTTGTGAAAAAAAATTATCTTGCCAATTAACTAGGTCGGCCCAGTAGAATTTATGCACCCATAATTCTACTAAATTATTCAGATGTAGAAAGTAACAACTAAAATTAATTTTACAATATGTAATTAATATAAGTAATTAAGACGATTAAACTAAAATATTTCTTTTAAAAAAAAGCATATCAGACAAAATTGTTACCATATACCAAAACACAAAACCGCTAAGTTTTATCAATCTATTTCCGATAGTTTCGATTTTTTTTTTTTATGAATATTCATTTATAAAAATTTACTAAATTAAAATGCAAAACAAAAGTATATTTAGATTAAGCTACAGATACGTTAACAAACTTGTATTTGTTTATGCAAGTATTACAATTTCCGAATGGAAAATATATTTTCAAATATAGTTGTTCTGATATACATCTGGATACTTCAATTAAGTGGTAAATAATTTCCCAACTAATAGTTTGTTGGTGAGATATTTCATCACATAATCGACAAACACGATATAGTCCCTATATAATTATTCTCTATCATACGCCAAAAATTGACATGGGTTGTGATCCGAGTTACCGTACCGGTAACATCAATTGATGAGGTAAAGTTGGATTGTGTTAATTAGATGTTAGTCGGTCACTCCTTTCATCACCAGACTAGTGCAGATTCTCGATTGACATTTGATGTGCCCCTTGAGGGCAACCAATTGTCATTGAGGTAACTGCGATCACTAGGCTGAAAAGATAAATGTTAATGTTGTGTTGTTTCATCATCTAACCAAGAAGTAGCTGAAGATTTAAGCAATTCCCAACTGAAATATTCAAATCTACAATAATATATCTGTATAATAAATAATAATTGATCATATAATACAAACTTTTCCAATTGGTTAATTTTAATTAGAGTTCTTTGAGCTCACATTTCAATGTTAAATGTATATGAGAAACGGCTAAGTAACCGTATGGCCCATGTGGTGTACAGGTTAAGCGTAGGGCCACCATATGCATCCATGTGATGTACAAGTTAAGATATGATAAAATGGAACATGAAATATCTAATATTTCCTTTTTGAATAATGGTCATGATGATGATTTAATATACATAACACATTCAACTATCAATTATATATTTCATTTATAAAAAATTATTAATGTTTTTTCATTCTTTAAATTCTTTTCGTTTATAGAATAAAGCACTGAATTATATCATTCCATTTATTAATTGTGTACTAAAAATCATCTTATAAAATATGGAAAGAAGATATCCACAAAAAATAAATCCATTTACACAACGACCATGGATGGAAAATACTGGTGCAGCAGCTGCAGTTGGTGGAACGGGACTTAAAGGTTTTTTCTACAATTATTTTAATTCTATCATTTTGTGATGGTATTTTTGTTTTAAAAAATTTTAGGTATTGTTGCTGGAGGAATTACTGGTGGTATAGAAATTTGTATAACATTTCCAACTGAATATGTAAAAACACAATTACAATTAGATGAAAAGGGTAAGTAATTTTTTTTAAAATTATAGTCTATTGTTTGTATTTTTTTTTTTCTAATAATCAGACGTTCATATCATTTGCTTTTTTTAATACAATGTATATAGGACTTTGTCCACTTCCTGAAAAAAAATTATTATATTAAAATATGTAATATATTTTTACCATATTATTTGGAGCAATGAACTTTCTTTCAAATGTGGTGATCAGATATTATATACCTGAAAGATGTTAATTTTGTTATTATTATCATTTAATAATGTTCTGATAAATATTCAAATATGTTTGTATATAAAGTAATGATTGCATTATCTTAATTGTATATATATATATATTTATTTAAGTTTTGCAATAGTATCATATTACAAATCGTCAATATTTAGTAAATATTTATCAATTTCAAATTGTAATAATATAGACAATTTTCAGTTTAAATTGCAAACAATTATTAATTTATATGCTAGAATTAATTATTATGATCTACATAATACTGTATGTTTATCTGAGGTCAATTATTTGAAAGCATTAATGTTATGCTCCCTAGAAAACCATATAAATCGACTTATTAATTCTTGTAGTAAATTGTATAGTATCGAAATGAATTAAATTTATTATAATCATTCACATTCTAGTATATAAAAACAACTGTTGAATTTGACCCAATAATATTGTAATGTAGATTTTACATTTTATATTATATATAATATAATATTATATACTCGGTATCATTAACGTATACTTGATAACATGTGAGAACATTTGTTTATTCACTATAGCATATGTATAATTTTGAATTCTTCACAAAAAAAAAAAAAAAATTTAAATGAAACGCTATTGAACAAAGTATAAATAAAATGAATTTTATAAAATCTATTTAGAATCAATAAAATCCAATCTGTCTCTAATATGGAAATCTAAAAAATAATATTTTATTGAATTGCTTTAGAAATGTCAAACATTCCTTTTCTGTCTTTGCACCTTTATAAGTAATCTCATCAACATATCCAAACAACCCAATAAGTTTTTTTTTTTTATTATGTAATATTCGAATTTTACATATTATCAATTTCTGTTAGAAATTAATTTTATTATCAGTAGTTCATGACGCTATGTATTAACACGTATTAAAAATCATATCTATTTTGGTTTTTTGTGCTTTGATAATATGGTAAATTGTTTTTTTTTTTTACTGATTATTATCATATGTGAAATATATAAAAAATAGGCACAAAATGGGCTTTTGGAAAATTGAATTTTAAGCAGTTCAAACTCTATGAGTCCACTCAAATTTATTAGTTTATCATGTGCCAGAATAAAGAATCGAATTCGAAAATGTTATTCCAATACTTAATTCATAGTGTACTCAACATATATCCAATTAATTATCAAAAACATATTGTCCGTATGAATTCGATCTTTATTTAATACCAAGAATTTGATCCTCATATATATGTCAAATTTTATATTATATTATCTTGTCCTAATTGGTACATAATATAATTATATTTAATAATATTTTTTTAATAACGAATTAAATAGATTGCATGTCTGCATTTTTTGTTGTAACAAATTCAAATGGTAATATCTGACTGACATAGTCTGTTTTCATTTTGAATTGTATAGATCGTACGTAACAGTCTGGGTTAGGATCAATCTTTCCTGATTGAATTCCTGATCAAGTGATAGGGTACGGTTGGACACGTATTTAGGAACTTGCATTAATTCCACTAATCTAGGTAACTGAAAACCTGTAAATCGCACTGAAAACCAATATGTAATCGTATAATCACAGCAAGTAAAATATGTAACAATAGTTCAAAATTACGCATCTATGAGCGTTACTCAACCTATATTTACTTCCTCATGGCACCACCGATAACACAATCACACTATCAGTTTCATGGAGTGTGATCAAAAATATAGGTATAATTGACTTGTTTGTGTACTACTATCACCATAAATATCTAACTTACAAACTAGGTGACTTTGGATTTGCATACCATAATGTAACCGATCTACTATTTATATTATTATATTACTGTATATTATACACTTTTCGGTTGGAAATTGATGTTATAATTTGTGCGGCAAATTAACACGTCCTATTCGCCCTTGAGGCATACAGGTTAAGATAATGCATTGTTCCGTGCACACCAGTAATGCGAATCATAATGGTGTGCTATTTCGTAAATATGTGCAACAATTACAATTTTGTGATTGGTGAGACAATATTCATTTACAAAACAATCCAAAAGGCAACTTAGTATAAATAGGCTATATAATAATTAGTAGGAACTCACTGTTACTTCACTGGACGTAGCCTGAGATTGTGCAAATGTTAACAGTGATCAGATCAGTATTATTTGGGTATTTTGCAGAACGATGATATAAGACAGCAATTGACAGAATGGCGATAAATATGTAAAATTGGATATATTATTTTTGCAATATTACTATATAGATAATATAGCAATTATCATTATTTTTGTTTTTTTTTCGCTTTTTTTCTTGATTTTAATCAGCTTTTTTGGCTTTCAATCAATCAAATTTAGCTTAGTACAGTTTAACCGCCTGTAAATATCGTTTTCATAAATAATTAAATCGCATCACCTATAAAATACGTTTACTTATTTTTAGGTGGAGCAAAAAAATTTAATGGCATTGCCGATTGTGTTAAACAGACTGTTCGTTCAAATGGTGTCTTAGGACTCTATAGAGGTCTATCAGTACTTTTATATGGAAGTATACCCAAATCTGCTGTAAGGTAATTATTACATTTATTTTTATTATCATCGTATAATAAAATGTAATAGTTTCAGAAATTAGAAAATGTAATGCTATCGATTTTTTGTATAATATGAAAACAAAGTATTTTTTATTTTGTATTTTGTATTTTTGCTTTTTTTCAATTACATTTAATTTAGACCTTGGAGGAGCAGTCACAATTGTTGCAGATACATATTTTGTCTATCTACGAATTTTAAAATAATGCGTTATTCTGTATCCTGGCTTCATTATACGAAGAAAATCACTCTAAGATATCGTTTTTTCTATTATACTAGAATGTATTTCCAGCTATATAATAATTTTTATATTATAGTTATCCTTTGGATCGGACAATGAGAAGAGAGCCCTCTTAACTCTATAACTTGTAGTTTCTTCTTTTTTTTTTTTTTTAAATATATATTTTTTGTTTCGTCTAAAGATTCGGTGCATTTGAATCATTAAAAACAAGAATGATGGATGAAAATGGTCAATTAAGTGCAGGTGGTAAATTATTGGCCGGTCTGGGAGCCGGTGTTGCCGAAGCCATTTTAGCTGTTACTCCAATGGAAACGGTTAAAGTTAAATTTATAAATGATCAACGTAGTGCAAATCCAAAATTTAGGGGTTTCTTTAATGGTGTCGCAACAATAATTCGTCAAGAAGGTAAATAGTATACTCATTCAATATTAATTTGTTTATTTATTTTATTTTTATTTATTATGTTTTTTTTTTGTTGAATTTATTAAATAATTAATTTTTTTTTCAAATATCAAGGTTTTATGGGCGTTTATAAAGGTTTAACAGCCACAATTATGAAACAAGGTTCAAATCAAGCTATTCGATTTTATGTAATGGAATCACTAAAGGATTTGTATAAGGGTGATGATCCAAAGAAACCAGTACCAAAATTATTTGTAGGTTGTTTTGGTGCTGTAGCCGGTGCTGCGTCCGTATTCGGTAATACACCAATTGATGTTGTTAAAACAAGAATGCAAGGTTTAGAGGCGGCTAAATATAAAAATACGGCTGATTGTTTTATGAAAATTTGGCGTAATGAAGGACCAATGGCTTTTTATAAGGGTACAGTGCCAAGATTAAGTCGTGTTTGTCTTGATGTTGCCATTACATTTATGATTTATGATTCATTTATGGAACTATTTAATAAATTTTGGCATTAAATAATAGTATTTAATCTATTTTTAATAATTATATATTAAATATTTATTTTATTATGGTGTTGATATCGCCTAACGAATTAAAAAGCAAAAAAAAAAAAGTTGTTTAAAACTGAGGCATTTAGAATTCTAATTGAACTGTGATTGGAATTGTTTTGCTATTAGAAAAATAATTGAATAAAATTTTATAAACATTATGAAATGGAGATCTAAATGAGAAATCCAGTAAAAGAACATTGTATATATTTTTATTTATTTTTTTTTTTTTTGCTGTGAAAGGTCCTAATTATTTGATTATAGAATGAAATCATTATTTAAACGAATGTTAAACAAGTTGAAATAAATTTATAATACTAAATAATTCAGATCATTTAGAGGGTACAAAATTAAAATATCAAATTGCATTTAATAACTGTGTTGTTAAGTAGAGCTAATAATCATTGTAAGTTAACTAGACGTTTTCATTTA
>JANSTX010016075.1:0-17206 GCA_027564355.1 Penthetria funebris
AAGTGTGCCAATGATGTTAATAAATACCCTTATAATAATAGACTGTCATAATGGAAGACCCATCGACTTTAAATTGTTCTTATACCACTGTAATCTGTAAATGTCTATGGAACATTTTAAACAATCGTACCATTACAAATAATATTAATCTAATTATTTGGTTACTATACTAGGAACAACCTACGATTATAATTACAATTACGATAAATGACACACTTAAGAATCACGTGTATAATTGAAGGAAATCAACTAGTATTACTATCAATGCTCTCTACTGGGTCATGCATTTCTCACAAAAAATATTATTTTATTAAAGTTATGAATGTTTAATTAATTAAATAGTTCAAATTAATAAGAATAATTTCTAACGTCATAATCTAAACTGAGTATATATATATATATATATATTGGGAAAATGTCAAATTCTAAATTATTATTATAATAATAACTACTTCAGTTTATTAAGGATGAAAATAATGGTTCAACTAATCATCGTCATCTTTTTCATCTCAATCTTTACTACATACGGCGGTAGCATAGGGCAACACTATTGATATTATTTATGGTAAAAAATTTCTCAATATGTGTCTAAGGCACCTATTAGCGAAAACAGACATGATGTTATTCGTCACTTTCCAAATCTCGCAGCCATACAAATAGTACCAATAAGTAATTTGTCTTGAAAATATACGCAATTTAAGGTGACGAGAAACTTGTGTGGACTATCAACCTCCACTTAGGATTCCGAATATCTGACAAAAAAAAAACCAAAACGAATAACCCTCACGAGGCACCCTCGAATAAAAATAAACTAGACAGGATATTTAAAGTATTTGACGTATTAAGAAAATTCATAGATGTGAAATGATGTACTTAATAAAACTAATTATCTACCACAGTCTTATCGAGATAAAGTCGAGGATTCAAAAAAAAAGTTTCAACACAAACAGTAATCAAATTTAACTACACTTCAAACGTTGGCATAACGGAAGTGCATTGGGATGTTGAACAACATGTAGCATATGTTTTTCAGCTAAATTCCTATCATTTTTCCATTTTTTATAAATTGAGTTGCGTAACGATTCTTGCATGAGCAGCAGACTTTCTCCAACATCAAACTTTTTAACATTAATAAATTTTGAAAACAATAAATACCTTTGTCATCAACATTAGTTACACGTTTCAATTGTAAGACACTGCTACTGCCACCACTAATATTCCTTTTGTCGATTAATTGTTTCTCTTTCGTAACTATTGTCGACTCTATGGCTGGTTTAATATTTACAATTGATTTTTTATTTTCTAAATAAATAATACAAAAAAAAATTACACATTACACAAAGATAAAAATGAAGGATGAAAAAAAAGTTCATACCTGCATAAGATATTCTTATCTTTGGCTCACTTTCAACAGTACTATTAATATTTGTTTTATGCACACTAACTTTATCCTCTCGTTTTCTATCGTCATTAGTTTTTGTTGTATTCACTAAAGTATTTTTAATTTTCCAATTATTTCTATTACTACTACTACTACTACTACTACCACCACTATTACTAGCATTGCTTCTGTTTGTATCAGATTTTCTAAAACGATCATCTTTTCTATAATTACTACCACTGGCACCAGTTCGCATTGATCGATCACGATCCTTACGATTTGTATTACGATTATTACTATTGACAGTGCCACCATCATCAGATGGAACATCATTTAAATCGCGAACTGTTGTCGTTAATGAACTACCCAATTTTGAAAATGATACAGTCGGTGCACTTGTTGTACGTTCATTTTTATTTGTATTTGATTTAAATCTGCCCTCATTCTCCGACTCACTTTCCTCAGATGCAAATAAATCAATGCCATTGTCTTCTTCATCTGTTGATGCTAATAATTCATCTTCAATTTCTTGTTCACTTTTTGTTATTGATAATATTTTATTTGATTTTAAATCGTCATTTGATTTTGTGTCCATTAATGTTATATTACTTATTTTAGTTTCTAATAATTTTGATTCTTTTCGAGTATTTATACTTTTTATTGTATTTTCAATTGAATGTTTAGTTTGTATTTTATGTAATGATGGGATAGGTAATGTTGCTAATGTTAGTGTTGATGGCAGTGGTGGTGGTGTTGTTGTTGTTGATAACGTTAATGATGATGATATTGTTGATGATGATGATGATGATGATATTACTGTTGCTGTTGTTGTTGCCATTAATGTTGTTATTGTTGATGATGGAATTGGTGGTGTTAATGATCTTGATGTTCTTTGAATTGGACTTTGTGAATGTTTTGACGTGCTATTATTATTATTAATATTACTGCTATTACTCTTATTATTAAAATGATTGTTATTATATCTTCCACGTCCACTACTTTTTATATTATTACTGTTATTGTTAACACGTCCATATTTTCTTGAATAAGTTGGAGATCGTCTTTTATTTATATTACTATGATTATTATTGTTTGAATGATCTTTTGATTGTTTAGAATATTTACGTAATGGAGAACGAGATGATGAACGTTTTTGATGTTGTTGTTGTACATCACTTCTTGATAACGGTGATCTTGTACGACGTCTACCATTCATACGATTACGTGGACTATTATTATTACCAAATGATGGTGATGGTGATCTTCGTAAATTACTGCCATTATTTCTATTATAATTATAATTTGATTGTAATGGCGGCGGCGGTGGTGAATAGTTTCGCCAATTTTTATTACTATGTAATTGATTAGAAGAACGTGTTTGTGACAAAGGAGATGAATTATGATGATGTCTATTTATTGGTGAATGTCGACGTACATTATTTGTCATTGATCGATGATTTGGCGGTGAACGTGATAAACTTCTTTTATATGAGGGTGAATTATTTCTATTATTATTATGTCGAAGTGGTGGTGATCTTGAATTGTAACGTTTTATTGGATGAGGTGGTGATCTTGAAGATATTCTTCTTGTTGATGTTGATGATAATGTTGATGGTTGTTGTTGTTGTTGTTGTTGTTGTTGTTGTGGTGGTAATTTCGGTGGTGACCTTGATTGTGTTCTATGTCTGCCCGGTGAACTTCTTCTAAACATTGGTGATCTAATACGATGATGTTGATTATTAATTGGTGATCTTGATAAACTACGACGATTTGACCAAGAAGATGGTGGCGGTGATCGTGTAAATTTTTGTTGTTGTTGTTGTTGTTGTTGCTGCTGCTGCTGTTGATGTGGTGGTGGTGATGGTGACCAACGACCCGGCGATATATATCGATGTACCGGTGACAGTGATGGTGATCTTGGTTCTGGTGATTTTCCACCAATGCGTCTCAATAAAATATCATTATTTCCTTGAACGAATGCGGCACTTCTTGGTGATAATTGTACTTTTGGCAAAATTGTGCCACCAATTTTCGTTGGAACATATGGTGCATAATCATTTACAGATGGTTCAATCCATTGACCATTTACACTTCGTTGCGGTATATATGGTTCACTAATATCTAATTTATTAATTAGGGTTGGTTCTAAATTGTTCACATAAAAAGGACGACCATTTTGTTGTGGATAAAATGGTGGATGTAAAATAATCGAACCGGGCAGTGGATGGGGAACGGATTGATTTACTGTTGGTGGATGATGGTGCATTAATGGCGGTTGATGTTGAGGTTGCTGGTGATGATGATGTTGATGTTGTTGATGTTGTTGTTGATGGTGATGCTGCTGCTGATGATGATGATGTTGCTGTTGTTGTTGTTGTTGCTGCTGTTGTTGTTGTTGCTGTTGTAATGATGGCAATGGTAAGGATGTTGTTGCTAAACAATTTATTGAATCAAGAACCTGTATAGCTTCACCAATTTTCCTGTCTTCATCAACAGATATGGGCGAAGATGATACATTACCATCTCGTTTATTATTAAGTGATTTTAACGCTGCTAAACGTAGAAATTCTAAATCTTCATCATCGTCCATCGAAACGTCAGTGGAATTCTATATATTTAAATAAAATAGATTTTTTTTACAATGAAAAAAAACAACACAACATTCAATATAATTTGTGCTATAAAAAAAAAAAAGAAGATTTTTTTACCTTGTTTAAATTCATAGTCATTAATTTTGATGGTATTCAAAGTTTAATTAAATTATAAAATATATAATACTTTCACTGTAACTATATGTTTTTTTTCGTTTTTTTCTTTCTTTAATTGTACATAATTTTTATAACACAACAGTAGCAGCCATTTTAAATGTCTACCTAATTCACCACTGTTTAATGTGTTTGTGTGTGGATTAATAAATGGTTGAAGAAAAATGATAACAAAATTTAAAACAAGAAAAAAGTATGTAATACAGAAACTTATTTAACTTTTATAATATTTAAAATGATTATTTGAATATAGATTTTATTACTTAAATAATTAATTATGTGCACACACAATAAAAATATATTAATTTTTATTTTCTATAAACAGAAAATTTTCTTTCATTTATTTTTCACGCTGTTGACGCACTTAAATTTTTTTTTTTTTTTTTTTTCATAAACTATTTTAGTGTTCGTTATAACTACACTGTTATTATTTTAATTTAAGAATTTTCGATTCCGAATTTTATAACGATAAGTCTGAAATTTAGGTTAAGAGATGAACATATGCCAGTCATGTACGGTGCCAATTTTTTATTTTATTTGTAATAGAATAAAATGTAATTACATTTTATTATTTACAAAATATATACCTAAAACAATGAAGATTTTTAATCGATCAAATCAATATTATTTTTTAAATATAATAAATGTAAATTATATTATTTAATTTCTAAAATAGATAGAATTCCAAATCTTATTACTTTTATAATTTCCATTTCAGTTTTCTACCAAACCAAACAGATTAATTGTACAATTAGATAAATCATTAGAAGAAAATTTAGAAAATAATATAGTGAAACATAAATATCATCCAGGAATTAATAATTCAAAGTGTATAAGTCTTCCTGCGAATATAACCAAAGCAATTATTAAATGTTGTAAAGGTTAGCGATAGAAAAAAGTATAAAATATTTATATAGGTTATGTTTTGATATATTGACAAACTTGTGGCCGCGTCGCCCTATGCTTCGTAAAATCTAAAGAAGTTGTTCTTTAATCAAATTTAAAGTAGAATATAAACCACTAGTGGTAACCGGTTAGAATTTATAAAAATTGTGAATATTATTGATAAGCAGTTGCATTAGTTTTTCATGTATGTTAAGATCGTCAGAAATATGTTATAACAGACTGGGAGCCAGGTACTTGCTGGTTTGGGTAGACAACCCAAATATAAAAATAATATTAAACAATATAAGAAGGTTTATGTCGTGCCTAAAGTTTCAGATAATGTTCAGTTAATCCATTTTAAACTACTTGTACCTACTATTTTGATAGATAAGCTAATATTCGTTCACCACTGTTTGATAAACGTGCTCGTCCAATTCCAAAACACAAGAAAATAATTTGACTAACCTAAATTGTAGTGTGCATTACTTTCATAGTTTCATTATTCACCAAAATTAATTATTATGCTTTTTTTGTTACAGATTTTCCAATTAAGAAATTGAATAAAGATGGTCTAGAATTAAGTAGATATTTAAGGGGTAGACATGCACCATTAGATGAAAATGTTATATTTAAGAAACAACAAGAAATTGAAAGAAAACTATTTAAAAAATTAGGATATAATGAAGATGAAATGAGTTTGTATTAAATTGTGGTTTTTAAAAATAAGATTTATTAATAATTTAATTTTGTTTTTTTTTTTTTTTTTTTTTTTTTTCAAAGCGAAACTTGAAAGGAACGAATTAAAGAAAGCAAATCGTGAAAAACTTTTAAATGCAATTAATCGTACTGTTTATTCTTGGCAACCAATAAATTATACAAAATATAAATCACTTCAATATTTAATTGGACGTTCGGCACAAGAATATTCAATAATTTATCGAATCCTATCGGAAATACAGCGTCGAGATTGTCAATTTAAACCAAGAAGTTATTTTGATTTTGGTTCGGGCATTGGTACAGGCATATGGGCGGCCGCAAATTTATGGAAACATTCAATTTATGAATATTTTTTGGTCGATATGTCACGTGAAATGAATGATTTATCATCGTTAATATTACAAGATGGTGAAGAGAATAAAGAAATGGAATTGAGAAATGTTTTCCATAGACAATTTTTACCAGCCACTGATGTATAAATATATATTTTTATTATTATTTTTATTAAAATTATGTATTGTGTGTGGTGTATATTTTCAGACAAAATATGATATTGTAATATGTGCCTATACATTATTTGAAATAGAAAATTTATCAAAACGTATGGAAATTTTACAAACATTATGGAATAAATGTGATGGTTATTTTGTAATTGTTGAACAAGGCACAAATGCTGGCTATGGTCTTGTTAATGAAGCTAGAGAATTTTTATTACAATTAACGGCCGACGAAAAGGATGCACATTTATTTTCACCGGTAATAAAAATTAAAATTATATATCTACTTTATTAATTTTTATATGTTTGTTGTTTTATTCAATTATTTCTATTATTTCTATTAGTGTTCACATGATTTGACATGTCCAAGGTATATTGCACAGGATGGTACACCTTGTAATTTTGAATCATCATATATACCATTGGCTACTTATAATAAATTTTCAAGTGAAAAAGAATTATATAGTTATATTGTATTAAAAAAAGGTCAAAGAAATATTGAAAATTTAACAAATAAATGGCCCAGGATAATTCGTCCAAATCTATTGCGATCAAAGCATTCAATTTGTAGATTATGTACACATGATGGAGCATTACAAGAGATTATATTCACAAAATCTAAGCATGGAACGTATGTTTTTTTTTGTGTTTTTTTTTTTTTCTTATTTTTATTTGTTTATACTTAAAAGTTTTCTTCTTTTCTAATTATTGGTTTATTATTTTTAGAAATTCATATAGATGTGCAAAATTTAGTAAATGGGGAGATCGTTTACCTATAGAAATTGATGTATCACCAACTACATCATCATCAGTAATAGATGTTAAAGATTAAATAATAAAAACAATTGTTTAATAGATAAAAATATAATAAGTAGATTTAAATTATAAATAGTATTTTTGAATAGTGTAACATCAAAACATTGTTTACTTAATTGTGTTCGTTTTTGTGCAATCGGACTGTATTAAAACTAACTTCTGTACACGGTACTCGGTAAATTTTAAGAGCAAAATACCCCCAGAGTTTAAGAACTATTAAACATATTGACTAATTAAAATAATGCCAAAAAACTATTAGTCACCGCATTTAATTGATATCAAATTTATATGGGAATAAGCTTTTAGTTTGTTGATCAAAACTTTACTTAATAAAATATATACATCTTCTTTAATTTGACTAAAATAGAAAATGCTTTCTACCATTTACAATGATTTCCATTAATGCCAGTAAGAGCACATGAATGACTAAATCGGAAACAATTATTTTTCATTATATGTTGAATGTCTACCAATTATTAAACTGATTAGATTTATCCTATTTAGGTTGATATAGACAGGGTAAAAGAATTTTTATAAGAATTTCACATATTAGAAAATTCAAAAATCTTTAAATTACCGCAAAAATATAAAAATCATTAACAATTACTGTAGACCCATATTTAATTTGTAATATATGAAAATAAAATCTTGTACATTTTAATTTTGAATGTCACCAAAAAGTCTACAAGGATAATTCGACAAATCGATTATTTAACGGCAAGAAAGTCGTATATTTTTATTTAAACAATTTCATATATTTTTTTTTTTTGATACTATCATTTTTTTTTACTACTAAACATTTATTGTTTTTATATATTTAATTTAACATATTTTGTACAATATTTATTATTATTATTATTATTATATTTTTTTAAAATATGAAAACTTCTATAGAATGTGCTGAATATTCATTATTTATAGATGATATATTAAGAAATCAAGTGGATAAACAGACTGTATCAAAATTTAAAAAAAAAACAAAGTATTCAGAACATGAATTAAGTTATACTTTAAGAGATTCAATTTGGAAAGATTCAAAAGATACATTTGATGAAGTTTTTGGTGATATTTCGTAAGTATTATTTGCTAATAAATGTTATATTTTAAAATTAGAAGTTAGGTTAGGTCGTCATGGAAGCTTGTAAAAAAAATCTAGCATTTCATAAATCCGAAAATTAAAATAAGAATTTTATATTTTTTATTATTTTAATTTTTGCATAACACTAAAGTTCTAATAATTTATAAGCATATGAACTTATTTGTTCTATGAATAGAATAAACAAAACGATAGAATATGTGTATTTATAAAATTCTATGCTATTTAACCAATTAATTTTAGTATTCATCACCGTTGATTTTATATAATACATGCATATTATCAGTTGCTACATTGTTTTATAACATCTTAGATATACTATCATAAAACAGCAGTGTTTATCACTATAATAATGTGTTATCCATTTTATGTTACTATACTCTGAAGATTGTTTAGTGTCAAGTCATTTTACTCGATCACCAATCGTCATTGTTATTCGTTATTTGTTGTTCACCACGTAATAGCTTTTTTTTTTTTGAAAACTATTCTTTTTTTGGATTTCTTGATGTAAGTAGATTCCATTCTTCGGGACACCTTAATATTGTAGCCGTTAATGTAAACATTTCGTCACAAAACTGTTTCAGAAGCAGTTCTAGTATAACATACTGTAATGTATGCTTCTCCTTTGCCTTTATAAACGTATATATATCGTCAGCAATAACAGATAATATCTTGCCGAAAAGTTGTTTCCAGTTTACAATTCTTTTTTTATAACGTATTCTAATGTATATCATTTTCGTGATGGAAAGTAGTGCCATCCAATGTATGTGGTGTAATGGTCGAGATAATTATCCGATTTTTTTTTTTTTTTTTTTTTTTGTAATTATATACGTTTCTGCAATAAAATGAGATAAATTATACATCAAATTGAAACATTAGTGAGGCCAACATAGACACTTAGAAAATCCAAATGATTTTTAAATAATCTTATGACAATATTGTAGAAATCTACTGGCATTTACATTGTGCAGTTACATTAGGCAGTCACAAAATGTATATGCACTGTACTACTAATATTTATATGATATATTACTTGTGCTTATACATGTATTTTATAAAAAGGCAATATCCTTTTAGGATTTCTATCATGATTTTTCGTTACTCTTTGATTGTTTTCTTATGTACACTCTAAATGATTGTCTTTTTAACCAGTTAATAATAATATAACCAACCATCCTTTTTGTGTCGATCCTGAACAATTACTGACCTGTATCGTGATCGAGTTACCGGTGACATTGCGTTGAAGTAAAGATGGCTTGAGCGAGCAACCTCGGCGATCGGTCACTCCTTTCATCACTCATTTTACATATTATTAACATAAAATAAATATTGATTCTTAAAAGATACTGTTTTTGTTTTGTATACATATTTAAAATCATTATGTTTGTAAGTAACAAATACAAATTATGTATTATTTTATTTCTTTTTTTTTTTTTGTTTAACATTAGTAAACAAAGTGTCAAAAAACTATAGAAATAAAAATATGTAAATAAATAATAAAATATCATGAATGATACTTACTTTTTAAATGAAATTAAAATTATTAAAAACATTATTCGCAAAACATTTGATAATGTTTTATTCAAATATAAGTTTGATTATGTTCAAAGGCGAAGGTATAATTGTGTAATTTATTCATTTATTACATTGTTATTAAATGAATTCGTTAAATTATAAATATTTTTTAAAATTTAATTTTTTTTAATATTATTTCAGCACTCGTAAAAAAGCAAAAGATAATATCCAACCAATTTTTAATGTGGACAGTAGTATAGAATTACACAGCAATAGAAATAATATAAATGAAAAACAGACAGATCAGAGAAAGCAAAGAAAATGTAATGAAAAGAAAATACTTAAAAATATTATGAATATTAAAAAGAAAATACGAAAAGAAAGAAAATTATTTATACCAGTAAAAACGAATACTTCAAATTTTGGAAATGATGACACAGATGAAGATAATTGTCGTAAGATAAAAAAATTGAAAATTCCAAAGAAACAGTCAAAATCAAAAACTAGAACTATAACAAAAAATTTTAAATGTGCTAATAACACATTTCACATAGATGATACAATTTTTTTAAATAAATGCATCGAAAACACAATTAATAAAACAAAAAAATCACATGTAAATAGTTTTAAAAATAGAAACATAATCGTAAATTCAACACCATCATCTAATTATCAAACTGAACGTTTAAATGCATCATTTTCACCAATCTATTATGATTCATTTGTGTCGGATAATTTAAAAAAAACTAAATCTAATAAATATAATCTTAATAATATTACTACCAATACTACTAATAACAATCAATTTGAAATTATCGAAGAAGAAAATATGGAACAAGAAGACAATGCAGAAGAATATATTTTATGTAGAAAATCATTTAAATCCATAAAAAATTCGGAACGTCAAAGTAGAGTATTAAAGAATTTAAAAAAAAATGATTTCTCACACAAATCTAATTCATTTGATAATTTAAAAAATGGACAACAATCTCTACTGACAATTGTAACTAAAGGTAATTTTAAAAATAAAATTACCGATATTGATCGATTAAATGATGTAATAAATGTTCTTAAGAAAGATATTGTTGAACAAAATAATGTAAAAGTTAATGTAAGACAATCGGAATCATCAACATCCGAATGTAACATTAAAATACATTCATCAAGAGAAAAAATTGATAGAAACATTGATAATCGACATTCTACACCTATTTCCAAATTATGTCATTTAAATTTTACATTATCACCTATAAATGAAAATGCCATGATTGAAAATTATGGTCAGAAAAATCATATAATATCATTATCATCACAATCTATTTTACCTCATTGTATATCAATATCTGATAATTCATTATTTATTCAATCTAATAAAATTACATCTGATCGTAGAAATATGGAAAATATTCTTTGTCCACCAAATTTTGATAATATTGAGAAATATTCTTCTAATTATAATTTAATAGATAGTCAAAGTAAAGATGAAGACAAAAGTGATGGTATTTGTAAGACTGAAAACTCAATTGGAAATGGGATTGAATTACATTCCAATTTTAAAAAAACTACAGAAAATTTTACAATAAATCGATTATTAGAATATAGGCGTGATCAATGCATTGACAGAAAAGGTAATTGAAATATTTAATAATATAATTAAAAAAAATACATTTAAAATAGACGTTGCACTAACATTACCTATATTATTCCAATTGTCAACTTTAACTTCAATATTCAAAAAACATTCGACACACCTTCCTAAACTAAACACTAAACCAATTACTATGTCAACCTTCATGATATTATTGAATAAATAAATTTGCCAAACATATTTTGCTAATATACATAAACAAAAAGATCATGTTTGTAATCCCACAGTTTTACTTCACGTATAAATTATATTTGTAGTGAGTCTATTCTCGACGAATGGTCGACTATCATCAAGGTTACTCAATCAATCTTTACCTTCACGCGTTGCTAATGTCGTTTTTGGCGACTGATACATATTATTGTCGTATTTTTCGACTGATATATAATAATTATATACCGATTTCTTAGTCGAGGCATTGATGATGATGCGACCCTGTTAGACTAGTGTCATTTTATGTACTCCACTATACACCTAATCTATTCTTTTTATCAACTTCATCAATTGTCATCATATATACTATTTTAAGTAATTCTTTTAACTATAATTTCTCTCCTAATCCATATTCCTGCTTATTGATGTCATCCCGAAGTCATTTATATTTCAACAATACAACCAATTATCGGACATTTTTGCGTACAATAAACATTATGGACACGCTATTACATCACATTTAAACATTTTAAAATATAATGTAATTTTTTAATTGTTTTGCAACAGAGAATTTAATTAAATGCAAATTACAACTCTTGTATTTCGTCTCTTATGTTTAGATTTAAATTGTCATTTATACACAGTAACTTAAATTTTGTTTACAGGCATTATGAAGAGTTTTTAATTTTTTTAAATTTACGTCATCATTATCTCCATTATATCAACCCACTTGAGTTGTAATACTTTGTAATATACCTACCCAAAAACTTTTATAATATTGAGGCAAAACTATTATTAAGTCATTCGATATATACTTATTTATAATTCTATTAGTTTTTTAAATACAACCTAAATAGACTGATTGAAATGTAATCTCATCATCTTTACTTTATCCAGAAGCATAGGGCGTTAACGAACAATCGCAATTGTTCACGATCTATGGCAAGTATCTTCACTTCATACCATCTCCTTCCACTGGTACTAACTTCTTTAATGACGGTTTTTTGTCCCATTGTTTTTTCAAATAACCTGCGAATTCCAGTCAAGTGTGCATTTTGCAATATCATCGACCGGTCGTTCGGTCGCTTTCATGTATGGTCAATCCATAATGTAATCTTAATTACTAAAATTACAATTATATATATTTTTTTTTTTTTGTACTAATTAACATATTTTTTATAATTTCAGAAACAAATAATAATGAAATTATCAATAAATTAAATTTAAATAATGTGAACGGTGTAGAATGTTTATCTAATATAATTGTCGAACAATCTTCAAATAAGAAAACTGACGAAACTGATGAAAATAATGATAACTTTTTAAACTCATCTAATCAACATTCATCAATTTTAAATGCACAAAATGAAACACATAATTATATTTCATCAAATTTACATCTAATTAATAATTTACGAAATTGTAATCCATCAACATTTAATCAAATACCAACAAATGCTGAAAATTCAATACTACAAAATCATACATTAAGTCAAGAAAATTTTAGTTCAAATTGTTCATCTTTTGAATTTTATGATGAACATATTTATAAAAAACAAACCAATAATGAATTGAATAAAGATTTAATTGAACATAATAGTATGGAATTAATTAATAATGCAGAACGAATAACAAATGAAATTGTTAGCCAGAAAAAACGAAAATCAAATTTAATTGGAATAAATTCAAAATCAATTTCTAAAAAAAGAAATTTAGCACATAAAACACAAGAATCAATTCAACGTCGTTATACAACAAGATCATTGTCACATTCAAATGCCACTAATATTCCCTCAATTGTTGATAGTAAATTATTTTTATCTGATCCAATTTATAGTACAACAAATGAAATAATAAATAATACTACTGATAATATTATTAATGATTGTAAAATCACTAGTAGATGTCAAAGTTCATCAAATTCATTTCAAAGTAATAAATCAATTTCTAGTCAAAATAGCATAAGTAATTCATCGTATTTTACAAGCAATCAAGAATGTAAAACATTACAAACACATAATATATTTGATTATCAGAATGTGAAACGATTATCATTATTATCAAATGATAATAGCACACTTTATGGTACAAATCGCAGTAATTGTATTGTAAAATTACAACAAAATTATAATAATAAAATACCAGCTTTTGGTACTGACAATGGGATTATACATTATGAATCACAGGCTAGTTTAAATTCAACAAATTCCAACATATCTGAAAAAAGTAAAAAGGAAGGAAAAACATCAACAATTGTTGTACATAAAAATAGTATTGAAAAAAAATTATTACATAGTAAATCATTTGAAATTAATGGTCGTCAATCCAGAAGACATAATAATAAATTAAATAAAAATAAATTACAAGTATTCGATAATAAATCAAATAAAAATAATAATCATATTAATAATACATTAAATATAAGTTCAACAGCAATTACAACAAATCGCACAGAACAAAATTCTAATATCGATTCATCACCACAATCAATGAACAGCAATAACTCAATAAGTTCGAACCAAAACTGTAACAAAACTAATTTAATATTATCTTCTTATAATAATAGTATTTCATATACATCAATAGATACCATCTCACAAATTAATAATAGTAGCGAAATATCATTTGAAAATTCTAAACGAATTACCAGAAGTCAGAGTAAACAAATTTCTAATGTGAATGTATTACAAGAAAAATCGACAAACATTTTATCACAACAATACAATGATAATATGAAAAATGAAATTTGTCAAAGTGAAATTCGTTCGACAAGACAACAGCAGCAGAATAATAACAAATCTAATACGAATAATTGTGATAATAGTAATAATATTTCAGATGCAATTTCAAGCGTCATCACAAGAAGTGAAAATAAACTTATTTTAAATTCAAACAATTCATTATTCACTGATGATAATATTAATAATAACAATAATACATTAGAATCAATTATCCATCAAAATTCAAATTTAATATTATCAATTCCAATTAATCAAGAAAATTCAAAACAAGATGATTCTGTAAATCAAATAATAATTTCAGATTCACTAAGCATTAATGAACATATTGAACAACAAATCATTAATAATACAATAGAACCTGAAAGAATATTACCAAATAATAATCAAAATAATAATAAGAATGATGATGACAATAAAGAAAATAAGCAAAATAAGACAAAAATAAACAAAGTGAATTTTAATACATCAATTGGTAGTAATTCAAAACTAGAACCTTTACCAGAAGATTGTGACCATCAAAATCCATTAAAATCATCATGTAGAAAACTTCGATCTCGTGTAATAAAAACGGCAAATGCAAGAAGAACGAGTGCATCAAATTCAATAATTGCACCACAAAATAAAGTTATAAAGAAAATCACATTCAACAATACAATTATAGAAATTGATTCCAGTGATGTTGATATTGATAGAGAAAATAATCATTGGTTACCCAGTGGCAAATGGCGAAGATCAATTTATTTAATGCGAAAACAATCTATTTATGGTAAACAAATTATGTTTATAACAAATTAATCATTTTAATTTCTTCTATTTATTCTCATTTATTTAGACAAATCACGAATCAGTTTTGCAAATTCATTTTTGAAACAAACCAGCACTCCACAAAGTGAGTACATTTGAAAAAATATTTACTAATAACATTTACTTGCAAGGGTACTTCTTAACGATGCATTCGCATCTAATTATTTGGTAGAGCAATGTGTAAAACTTCACATAGTATTTAAATTGTTGATGTTTTGTTTATTCACTATAATTATACGACGAAATTTGTGTATACTATACTTCAGTTGGTACCACGAGAATATGAATAACATAGGTTGAGTAATTTCTACATATCTAGCAGATGCCCGAACTACTACAGAAACAGTATTAAAATTGTATATTAATATTATGTCGTGTAATTATGTAGGTATTACAGTCGTTAATTCACTTATAGTTGCACTAAAATATTTAAAATTAACTCGTCAAAACTACATGTTTGTATAAACATGACGATAATTGTACCGGTTTCAATGTAAAATTTAGAAAATTCTTGAAATATTCTTAAGTTATCTAAGAAATCAGTGAATTTTATTGCAAACTCAAAGATCTATTGCATATCTCTATTTTTGTTCAAATAATATATAAATGTACATTTTAATTACGAATTGCAGGTCCTTAAATTTCATTGATAAAATAATTGGTCAGATGTAACTTGCTCAGTTTTCATAACGATGAACATTCTTCAATAGTCTCAAAATATCACCGTTGCATAATCTGCATTTTACTCAGCTTATTAAAATGATGGTTGCATATACCATCCATCATTCGTTCGTTCACTTTCATTAATAATGTAATATTCTATATTTGTGAAGGAATTTGACATCCTATGCATGATACACTATTTTTTTACATTCTATTCGATTAATATTTTAATAATATTTAATATTTAGATAGACAAACACGACGGTGTCCAATTAAATATGTAAATTTTCTTGAGCTCATCTTCGGATAGCATTTCACGTATCTTTACTATACCGGGAATTCTTTAGTTTTCTACCTCATAAAACGTTTTCCAAAATGTTTTCTATGATTATCTTTAGTCTTTATTGTATACACACTGAGGAGAGGGGAAAAACAAAAGTTTATCAGTTTTAATTATATTTTCATTTGTCAAATTATTCTATTGTAACCTCCGGTAGTGAAGAGAAAAGAAGCTAAGGAATTGATTAGATGTTAATAAATTACTTTTTTTTTTATACTTTGTGTCAAAGTTATGGAGTAGGTGCCACGAAAATTTTATATAATATCAATGTTCCTATACTGTTGTATACAAGAAGCTGAGAAAGTACTATATTTGTGGGTGAAATTTCTTGCTATGTTTTTGGTGACATTGATGGAATGCAAAAATGCTTAAATGATCTATCAGGCTAACAATTAATGGACTTCATATTTTGCAATCATGATTTTTATTAAAAATTATATTGAAATTAAAATTTAAAATTGGAATCTCTTGGTTATCATTGGATATTTTATTTTGACAATAATAGATTTGATGAATTTAATAGCTATTTTGTGCTATAACGTCTACGAACGATAGAATTTTTACACAATTTGGGGTGAGTTGATTGACAATAGTGCTGAATGCTATCTATATCTATCTTAAGCCCACACTATATCTAATGTTGCCACTTCAAATGTAAAACAAAATTATGGCTTGACCATTGGTGTCAAATTATAAGATTGATTTTTCGTAGTAAATCTTTTGTTGTTACATTTCTCTGTGCCTATATCGATTGTCAAACTGTATAAAGCTAATTTTTTTTTTGCTTTCAGAGATTTTGAGCTTTCAGAGTTTTTTGTGATTTGTATTCGATATTTATTTAAGAGACAATGGAATCTATAATTTAGTTCTTGGTATTGTGATCACGAAACTGATTTGGATTACACTGTAGAGTATCAATTGATGGGAATTTATCCGTTTTCAATTGAGATATAATTTGATCACTGGTTTGTTGAACTACTGAATCATTAACTAAAATTAATGTAATCATGTCTCATATTATAAACTATTGCATAATATTATACAATATTTATTATTAATTGAAATTGTTTTTAGGAAAAAAAATTATTTTTCTTTTGCTGAATTGTAACTTACTATGCACGTTTTTGCCACTCATGCAAATTTTTAAATATAGAAATTTGATAGCTTTTTTTCGTATGTGATACAAGA